>CAKAKR010060799.1:0-33062 GCA_916700685.1 Adelosebastes latens | reverse complement strand
GCCACTTTCCCAGTAAAAGTCTCCACCACACATTTAGTTTAGTTTAGCAGGTTGTCAGCTGTGTGTCTGCCCGGCGGAACTTTAGTGAGTGGCCAACAAACAGTGTGTGTATTTGTGCTACATTAGCAGCTCTAGCATTGCCAGAGGCTTCGTGCTCGCCGCCGCACACGTAGTCTGTGTAACTTTAGTGAGTTTCCAACAGACCGTGTGTGTGTGTTGGTGGTGAGTGTGAGGTTGTTGGTGGTGTTCTAGCTGTGAACGTAGGTGTAGCAGTGTGTGGACAGTTTATTTGTCGGTGAATAAATGCTACGAAACTACAACTCCTCCGCTCCACTCAAGAGAGCTGGAGAGACCGCAGCCGACTTCCTGTATCCTGCAACTCCGGCTCCGCCTCTTAAGGTGGGCTGTTAAGGTGGAGCAGCTTTTCTCCTTAAAGTGACGAGCCGCTCCTCTGAGTCGCTCAGCTTTTGAGTTAATTAGTAACATTGAACCGATTGGGTTAATCGGTAAAAATGCTTAATGTCGGTTAATGGTTTAACGGTTAATTATAAACATCCCTAAATATAACTGTAATGTAACTGGAACAATTTTTTGTTGAGTCGATGCAGTAACTAGAACTATTTCTTATTGAGTCGATGCAAAAACTGGAACTACTTCTTGTTGAGATGATGCAGTAACTGGAACTATTTCTTGTTCAGTCAATGCAGTAACTGGAACTATTTCTTATTGAGTCGATGCAGTGACTGGAACTATTTCTTATTGAGTCGATGCAGTGACTGGAACTATTTCTTATTGAGTCGATGCAGTGACTGGAACTATTTCTTATTGAGTCGATGCAGTAACTGGAACTATTTCTTATTGAGTCGATGAAGTAACTGGAACTATTTCTTGTTGAGATGATGCAGTAACTGGAACTATTTCTTATTGAGTCGATGCAGTAACTGGAACTATTTCTTATTGAGTCGATGCAGTAACTGGAACTATTTCTTATTGAGTCGATGCAGTAACTGGAACTATTTCTTATTGAGTCGATGAAGTAACTGGAACTATTTCTTATTGCGTCGATGAAGTAACTGGAACTATTTCTTATTGAGTCGATGCAGTAACTGGAACTATTTCTTATTGCGTCGATGAAGTAACTGGAACTATTTCTTGTTGAGTCGATGCAGTAACTGGAACTATTTCTTATTGAGTCGATGCAGTAACTGGAACTATTTCTTGTTGAGATGATGCAGCAACTGGAAAAACTGTTGGTTAAGTCTAGGCATTAGTTTCTGTCCTTACTTGGTCATGGTGAGCGCCAGGTTGTAATTGGCCATCTTGATCTTGTTCTGGGCCTCCAGGTGAGTCATCCCGTCAGTGCCGACACCATCAATAGCGACAATGACATCACCCTGGACCAAGTTACCCTGCGCCGCCTTGCTGCCCGGAGTGATCTGTCCAAACACAAAGACAAAGATGTTTAGGTCATATGATTGCTCGAGGAATCTTAAATCGGACACATAATGGGATGACTTAAACAAACCAAGAACAAATCTGAAGAAAAGTCCTCCACTCTGTTTTAAAAAATAAATAACAAAAAAAGTAAAAGTAAAGAGGAGACTTTTTCCTGTTTTTATGCCATCTCCTTTTAGAGATATGCTGAAAGTAGGTTCATGTCACACCACAGGTCAGCGCACACGTCAATCTGCATCTTTCAATCACTTAATCATGAAAAGATGGATGGAAAAGGTTCACGTCACATGAAACAATCAATCAAATGGGAGCAGAATGAATCAATAAATGAACGATTAATATGTCCCTTAATCTGAAAATCCACCTCAGGAGTGGAGTTTTGACCCTCATTCACAACACAGTTACACAAACAAAAAAGGTCAACATGTCTGCGTTAAAAAAAAAAAGTGTTTATTAAAAACTCTAAAATAGTAACTTAGTAGACTTTAAAATTCTGTAAATCTTGTCTAGATTTTTAACTGAAAACATCTGAAATTTGTTTTAAGAAGAAAACCAATGTGACATGAGAGGATCACAGACCATCATGGGAAATCAGATGACATCCCAAAAAAAGAGACACTACAACACCAACCACAGTCCATGAACTGGCTTCTTCGGGAGAAACCTGCTCCCTCTTATCTTTTTAAGCCTGTGACATATTAGCATGAATTTGCACCTGCGGTTAGCAATGAAGTAGTTAGCATGCTAACATTTGCTAATTATCAGTAAACACAAAGTACAGCTGAGGCTGATGGAAAGGGCATTAGTTCTGCAGGTATTTGGTCATAGACCAAAGTATTGGACACCTTAAAATGTTGACCTGATGATGGCGCTATGATGAAAAGTCAGAGGATCACCAAAGTTATTATTACAATTCATTCTGAGGGGAACATGAATGTCTGAACCACATTTCATCAAAATCCATCCAATAGTTGAGATATTTCAGTCTGGAACAAAGTGGTGGATGGACAGATTAGCCGACATGACACTCACGTGGCTAAAAATAGTGAATAGTGGGGGTCTAAATTAACAATGTTCTGAGAATAGAAGTCATAATCTTCATGGATTAGCTTTGAACCCCAAACCTCTTAAAGGTCCCATATTATAAAAAAGTGAGATTTACATGTTTTTTTTTATCATACAGCAGGCTTAAGTCCTATATAAATACTGTGAAAGTATCGAAATGCTCAATCCGCAGGGAAATACACACAGCCCGTATTCAGAAACTCTGCATTTGAAACAAGCTGTCAGGATTTCTGTCCATTTGTGATGTCACAAATATACAATATTTAGACCCTTTACACAGAATTAAACGTAAACATTCTAAATGTGTCCCAGTTTATTTCTGGTTGCAGTGTATATGAATGTCACCAGCTGACTGGAAGTACACATGGACCCAAGCTGTAGCCTAGCAACGCAAATCTGTTGCAATTTCGTCGCAATGCGCTAAAACAGAGCGTTTAAGACAGAGGGTAAATACAGGCATATTCAGGCCGACAGTATGAGGAAAACAAAGTTTTTTTTTAACATTACAGAATGTAAACATGTTCTAGTAGAAACACAAAGTACAAGTATGATCCTGAAAATGAGCATGATATGGGACCTTTAAAAGAAAGTGAGAAGTTTCATCCATCACATGGAGACCTCAGATGTGACCTTAGCAGGATGGAAACATTTGAACATGTTCACCTTGTGACTTTTAAATCACAGAGTCGGTCTAGAGCCTCAAGGCCTCTGTGGCGCCTCGAAACACAATGACAGGACACAAGTGTTCATGCCTGAGTGTTAAACCCTGGACAGCTGTCCATACACCACTAACCCCCGCTGAGTCACATCCACTCATTCTGATTACTCCCAAAAATCCCTCCCGCTCCTGTCTGCTTTGTCTTTCTCACTTCTCCATAATTTCCATCCACAGGAAATATACTATCTCCAGTCTGAATGCCGTGACCTTTGACCTCTCCACTTGGAGGAGAGAGTTGAGGAGGAGCTGGAGAAGAAAGGTGAGGTGGAGAAGGACTGGAGGACCATAATGAGGTTTGAAAGGAGGAAAAAGGTGCAGAGCATGGTGGAGATGCAGGATGGGGAGGTCAAAGATGGAAGTAGATAAAGAGAAGCACAGTGGTGGAATGAAGCTAAGTACATTCAAGTACTGTGTTTAAGTACAATCTTAAAGTACTTGTACCTTCATTGAGTCTTTCTGTTTTATGCAACTTTATACTTCTACTACTTAAAGTTATTATTACTCCACTACATCTCAGAGGTTAATATTGTACTTTTTACTCCACTACATTTATCTGACAGCTTCAGTGACTATACAGATTACAGTTGCCATCCAGTGAAAACCATGTATCTCCAGATGTGTTAATGTTGAATGTTTGTGATAAACTGAAGGATGAAGTGTTCCTCTATGTGTTCCTACTTCTTAAGCTAAAGAAACTTTTTAAAAAGCCTCTTTGATCAGCTGGAAAGTTCATCGTCACAAAGTTTAAAACAGGGCTGTTTTCCTGTCACCATGACTCTTTAGAGATATGTGGTTCTCACAGGACAGCGATGTTACAAACATATGATGATCTATAGAGTAAGATACATTGCTGTAGATTAAACTAACCAACTAGGTAAAAAGAGTTAAAAAACATCTACAGCAGTAAAACCATGCAACATAAACATTAGGGCAGATCACACAGAAACGTGTCACCAACAAAACCATTGTTTTCCTCTGGTGCGACACGCCTGCCGCGCACTCCTTCCTTCCTGTTCTGATGCTGGTAGATAGGGCAAAAACGTATAACGATAAGAAGTGAAAGTCAATTGTTCGTTCCATTGCAACGTCAGCGCCCAGCAGCAGAACTATGCTTCCGCCATTTTGGACTGAAAGCGACTACCAGACGGCATAAAACGTCCGCCTACTAAGTGCTGTACAAAAGTAAAACAAAATTATTTCTATTCTATTGTCATATTTAATGTCTCTACGGAAATGTCCTGTTTTGAACAATGAAAATATTATTAATATGCTTACTATTATAACTGTTTACCTATTTATTAATTCATCTTTTTTTGCCCGGCTGCTTCCCAGGGGAGCATAAAGTGAGCGATGGACATAAATGGAAGTTAGAAAATCCAGCACACAGATGTTGAGAGCAATCTCAAACTTTTTTATGTCCAACAGACCACAGAGCATGGATGTATAGAGGTTGTGTCCTGTGCTTTTGCCCTGCGTAATAGTGAATAGCCTACAACTACATTAAATTCTGTTTATGTCATACTACTATCGCTACTAGCTACTGGCCGATAGCCGGTTGTTTGGGAACAGAGACGTTAATACATCCACCACGGTACAGGCTGACAGCATACAGCCCATGGGTGTATTAGAAGATAATAACAGTGATGAATTACAGCCAATATATCCATTATTACAGCCGCATACAGCTAGCAGGAAGCTGGCACAACCTGATATGTCATATGAGCGTGCAGGGCGGTGCAGTCCCGTGGGTCTGATGACCGTTCATTATGACGAGGAAAATAACTCTGGATTCAGCTGTTAGTTCATTTTACAACTTCTAGGACATAATGATTTAAATGAGGGCTATTTAAGTGTTCCTCCTGGGAAGTTGATTTACCTTAAAAAAAAATGATCCTCTGATTTACAGACGTCTCTTTATACATCCATGCTTCTATACTCTTTGGATAGGGTTAGCTAGCTAGTTAGCTGTTGGACTGTGTGAGAGGGAAAGGTTCATTCATATCTCATGTCGTGATCATGTCGAGAGAGAGACCACATTTTTCTAATGCAGCAGTATTATTAATCCAGAAACATCATATATAATAGTAAAACACTGACAAGGAACATGTTACTACACTATCAATACTTAAAGCAGCAGTAGGCGAGATTGGAGCAAATATTATTAAAAAAAGTTATTTTTACAAAACGGTCACTATATCGTGACAGTAGTGCATGAGACAGGTAATCTGAAAAAAATCATGTTCCTCTGTGTCCTCCGGTGCTCCTAACGGCATCTGCAAGATTTCACAGACCGGAGGAAAAAACGGTCAAACTAGGCAGCGCTGATCAAATATGAATCAATATTCTGTTACTGTTCTGCCTATTTCTCTCCTCAGATGTTTTCAGAATCATCTTGTAGTGTACGGTTTAGCTGTCAAATGTGAAAGTTTGTGACCCGGCAGCCATGTTGAGATCAGTGGAGGAAATACCAAGCACCACCCACCAGCCGGAGCACAGCCAATAGGAACGCACTCTCTCTCAAATGACCTGTGATTGGTCAAAGTCTCCCGTCATGGGCTAGATTTTCTAAAGCCTGAAAACAGAGTCATGAGGAGGAGCAGAAGTCTAGTTTTCTCTCAGAACACTTGAATTACAATATGATGAAAGGTTATTATGAAATCTTTGCCCAATGATGCCAAAAACATTCTGCCTACTGAAGTCCTTTAAGTACTTTAAGTACATTTTACTGATAATATTTACATACTTTTACTTAAGTAAGGTTTTAAATGCAGGACTTTTACTTGTAGTGGTGTATTTTCACAGTGTGGTATTACTCATTTTACTGCATTAAAAGATCTGAATACTTATTCCACTGATGGCGAAAGATCATGCAGGTGTAAGAAGGAGACATGAGATGAAGGAGTAGGAAGGGTAAGATGATATGTTGTGTGTACAAGTTGCTTTCTGGAAGATGCAGATCTAATATCGTGTCTCTTTAAGGTGATTCTGAATAGCAGGAGCAATTACTGAAAACAATACAACTTTCAGATTTCAAAAAATGAACTCTTGCTTTAACCATCTGTTTGTCTGTTGGGAGGAGAGTCTGAACAGACTGCTGAGAAACAGAAGACGTTTGCAGGATTAACAGAAAAAAACTGCAGTTGAAACCTGGATGAGACTGTACCATACATACACACACACACACATGTGGCGTGAATGAAACATCGCCCCCTGGAGAAGAGCTGTTAGCTGACTGACAGTGACGGACTGCAGGGAGCCAGTCCCAGCTCACACTGCTCAGCTTCCTGTTGCACCTCCAGGAGGAAATACCAAGCACCCCCCCACCAGCCGGAGCAAACTTTCTCATTTTACAGCTAAACAGTACACTACAAGATGTTTCTGAGAACATTTTACGCGAGAAATAGGCATTACAGTAACAGAATATTGTTTCATATTTGATCAGCACTGCCTAGTTTGACCGTCTGATTGGAGTTTGCGAGTGATTGACAGCTACCTCTGTTGAATGAACAGCCAATAGGAACGCTCTCTCTCTGAAATGACCTGTGATTGGTCAACATCTCCTGTCATGGGCCAGTAGAAAAATGAGCACCGTTACACTTCCAGAATTTTCTCGGTTCTCGTGACATCCCTACATTGCAGCATATCTCGGTACGTTTCTGTCAACTATAGGTCAGAGGAAAGGTGTGAAACCATTGGCAGTAGGGATGTCACGAGAACTGATACTAAAAACGTGACAGTACTCTTTTTCTACAGTACCGATGGTACCGTACGATGCCTGCAGGGTCTGAAATTAACAGCGCCAATGCGCCAAATGCGGCTGCTTCTGTCCTCTGCTCTCCGTCGGAGATTGACACACACACACACACACACACACACACACACACACACACACACACACACACACACACACACACACAACAGCGCCATGCAGCAGCGAGATCCAGAGATCCAGAGATCCAGAGATCCAGAGATCCAGAGATCTAGAGATCCAGAGATCCAGAGATCTAGAGATCCAGAGATCCAGAGATTCAGAGATCCAGAGATCCAGAGATCCTCTATGTTCGAGAAGAGGATTCACTCGTGGGGGAAAAAACTCAATTGAACAAACTTAATTTCTATCTTTTGTTGCTTATTGTTAAATCTCTGAAAAGTGGTGTTTTGTTTTTTCATTGAACTCTGGACTCTGTATTTCCGGTGAATGTTATTGGGACTTGCATTTGATTATCTTACACTTAACTCCCCAGATCCACTTAGTTTGAACCAATCCAACATCATTCAATCAAGTTTCAGGAGAAAACCATGAAGAACTAACGTTCTGTTACTGAGCACCAGTTGGATCCAGTTACTCTGCTGTTAAAATGACGTTACATTTGGTGAAGTCACTTGGTTCCTTTGCACCCCTCACGCACTGCAGGCATACATAATACTGCAGTGGATTGCGCATAGCTTGTAATTTCTTTTTGATTTGGACTTGCAGTTTTCAAATCCTTTGTCAGGCAATCTTTGATTTATTTGATAAGTGAGATTCATAGATTCATATTCATAATAGTTCCATTTAAGTTTGGCCAAACACAACCCCATAGCTGGAAAAAAATGATGCTAGGGAGTATGTTAGATGTCCAATCAAACTTCTGCAGTGTAGTCACATTTATCAGGAGGTGCGCGGCGCAACTCTGCGGCTCGCTGCGAGTTCCGCAAACCATCTCTGCAGCTCTGCGGGAGCTCTGCGCAAGATGTTCCGCACAAGTATAGATGAAGCCACAGCACCTCTTCTTCTTGCTGCAGCTGCTGTCTAAAGGTTCCTTGAGCAAGCCATTCACCAACACCAGCATGTTGCAACACCAGCAATGAAAAGATATGTTCACAGTTTGTTCTTGTCGCTGTATGAACATTCTTGTAAACAGAAAATCCTTGTCACATTATTTAAACATCATCTGTCACCTAGTTACTTGCTTAGTGACTTTTTCTGTAAAATATTCGTTCTTCATTTTCAACCGAAGCAAACTGTTTACATACATTCTGTTCAAGGACAAATGTACATATCAAAGCCAAAATACAGTATGTTTCAGTCTTTAATATCTCCATCATTTCAGCCCAGACATATCTTTGATATGATTGTTTCTTTAATATCAGAGGAGAAAAAGTACATAGAGGTGTTGTGGCTTAGTTGGTTAAAGCGCCTGTCTAGTAAACAGGAGATCCTGGTTTCAAATCCCAGCAGTGCCTGCTCATTGAAGAGATTCTCTCTTAAATCAAGTCTCATGTTTAATCTCTTCTCTGCATCCATCACGAAGATGCCTCTTTAGACTAAAATTTAGACTAACGAATTGCTGCTTGCGGCGCTCCCGACAACCGCTTCATCGCTCGTTGACTCGAGGGAAGTGAAAAGGAGTTGGGTTTTAACCTTAATATATCCAGCATCCAGCAGCAAAAGGGAACTACAGTCAATGAGCCGTGGCCAGAGCAGTGAAGCCCCGCCCCGCTGCTGCAAAGAGCGCTGTTCGCTTGTGTATTCAATATTAATACTGAACATGTCAATTGCACCAACTACGACTAAGCACATCCTTGAGTCCCCAGCAATAGACCCACCAAGTGTAAAGTAGATCAGAAGAACGGTTCTCGAGATATACGAAGGACACACATACACCCATACAGACAGACAGACAGACAGACAGACAGACAGACAGACAGACAGACAGACAGACAGACAGACAGACAGACAGACAGAGATTCCCTGCTTTATAGTTTGATGTAATTCCACTCTAAATGACAAAAAAATTAATGTTCATCTCAAACTAAGTTTGGGTGAATAAAGGAAGGTGAAAGTTTACCTCACAACAGTGTTGAGGAACATGCTGGTCTTGGTGAATGCCTTGCTCAAGGGACTTTAAAACTTTTAAAAGGTGCCCTTGGCTTAGTTGGTTAAAGATCCTGGATTCAAATCCCAGCAGTGCCTCATCGTTACTGAGAACATCTCTTAAATTAATTCTGTTCTGTTTATCCCTGCCACCTCTACAGTAAGGGTTTAAGCAGGGAAACTACTTAGTTAAGTTTAGAGAAAGACTGTGGTCCTGTGTTAAACTCTTTGTAACTCTTTTTAACATGGATATGAATGCTTTGATATGAGAGAAGAAGAAAGGGATAACAGAGGTGCTGTGGCTTGGTCAAAGCGCCTGTCTTGTAAACAGGAGATCCTGGGTTCAAATCCCAGCAGTGCCTCAGACAGGACAGCAGTCTGTAAACTTTACCCGTGGAAAAGAGTTTCAGGATGAATCCATGATGGGACATTTTTCCGGGTGAGTTCAGATTGATGGAGCTTCTTAGTGACCGCTGTTATTAAAATATTCTGCATCAAATCCCAGCAGTCCCTCAAATAGTAAAATGTTTCTACAAATTATTTGTGCGCGTTAAGATTTTGAATAAAATGTTTGCCCCACAGTGGCCTGTAACATGCTGGTCTTGGTGAATGCGTTGCTCAAGGAACATTTAGAGAGTGGCTACAAGACAGGACCATAGGAATGTGGCGCTGTGGCTTAGTTGGTTAAAGCACCTGTCTTGTAAACAGGAGATCCTGGGTTCAAATCCCAGCAGTGCCTGTTTGTTACAGTGCCTGGGATAATCCCAGGCTTCCCATTTCCCTCATTACAGTGTTCATCAACATGCTGGTCTTGGTGAATGCCTTGCTCAAGCACCTTTTAGCTGCATCAAAAATAAGAGGTGCTGTGGCTTAGTTGGTTAAAGCGCCTGTCTAGTAAACAGGAGATCCTGGGTTCAAATCCCAGCAGTGTCTCAGTTCATGCTGATGTTATGTTAGCATGCTACTGTTAGCTGTAAACATAAAATGTAGCAGATGGGAATGGCATTAGTTCTGCAGGTATTTGATCATAAACCAAAGTATTGCACACAAAATGTTGACCTGATGATGGCGCTATGATGAAAAGTAGTATTATATATTATATATTATAAGAATATGAATGTCTGAACCACATTTCATCACAATCCATCCGATAGTTAATGAGATGTTTCAGTCTGGACCAACATCACCATCCATAGAGCCAACACAATCAGATTAATTCATCTTTTCCTAAACATCTCTACAGTTCCAACTGAAGATCATGTGACATGATCGATAGCTCCAGAACAGAACTGCTTAACAGAGTGCTCCAGGGATGACGGATTTCTATAGGACAACCAAGGCCAATGGAAAGGAGGCTGGGTCACAAGACATGGGTCTTGGGGTATGGGGTATAACACTTGCGCAGTGTAACAGAAGCTGTGGTCGTGAATTGTGATTGGCTCAAATTCGGCAAGTGCAGGCGAGATTTTACTGCGCATGTGTTATACCCGCAGAGATATGACGCGTGACCCAGCCTCCTTTCCATAGGCCTTGAGGCCAACCAGGAAGTTAGCATCACCCTGGTTCCCTCCACAAAAAGCCAATGGGATTATTCCATTGTGTTTTGGATTATTTCAGAAAATAAGCTCTGTGACAAACACACGTTTCTGATACTTACACGTTTTGTTCAGCAAGATAATCTTCACAAATGAACACCACTTTTATGATTTTTTGAAATATAAATGCAATCGCCAGAAGTAAAAAGCAAACGTTAGGCTATAAACGAACTACACAACGGTTGCATGAATGCGAGTATACACAACGAGGCTGTAATGGCGGACGAGTCGCCGTGATGACGTTTAGTAGTCTCATTAGCCACTTGTTAGCAACTGCCTTTTTAAAGACAAATATTGGCTTCAAAATTCACAAGTGGGGTATTTATTGATGTATTTTATGTCATAAAACAAAACGTTTGAATCTCTTCAGCTTGTGTTAACCACAGACCTTATTTCAAGCATCTAACTAAAAATCCATTCAAATAACCCGTTGACTTCCAGACAAGAAAGATTGAGGTTCCTCTGTTGAACTCTTTTGAACTATTTTTAACATGGTGGATATGAATGCAGCTTTGATATGAGAGAAGAAAGGGATAACAGAGGTGCTGTGGCTTAGTTGGTCAAACAACTGTCTTGTAAACAGGAGATCCTGGGTTCAAATCCCAGCAGTGCCTCAGACAAGACAGCAGTCCGTAGACTTTACCTGAGGAAAAGAGTTTCAGGATGAATTCATTATGTGACATTTTTCCAGGTGAGTTCAGATTGATGGAGCTTCTTGGTGACCACTGTTATTAAAATATTCTGCATCAAACCCCAGCAGTTCGTCAAAGAGTAAACTGTTTGTACAAATTATTTATGCGCGTTAAGATTTTGAATAAAATGTTTGCCTTACAGTGGCCTGTAACATGATGGTCTTGGTGAATGTGTTTCTCAAGGAACTTCTGGCAGTATTAAAAAGAAGCGGTGCTGTGGCTTAGTTGGTTAAATCGCCTGTCTAGTAAACAGGAGATCCTGGGTTCAAATCCCAGCAGTGCTTCAGACAGGACAGCAGTCTGTGGACTTTACCCGTGGAAAAGAGTTTCAGGGTGAATTCATTACGTGACATTTTTCCGGTTGAGTTCAGATTGATGGAGCTTCTTAGTGTCCGCTGTTATTAAAATATTCTGCATCAAATCCCAGCAGTCCCTCAAAGAGTAAAATGTTTCTACAAATTATTTGTGCGCGTTAAGATTTTGAATAACATGCTGGTCTTGGTGAATGCGTTGCTCAAGAAACATTTAGAGAGTGGCTACAAGACAGGACCATAGGTATGTGGTGCTGTGGCTTAGTTGGTTAAAGTGCCTGTCTAGTAAACAGGAGATCCTGGGTTCAAATCCCAGCAGTGCCTCAGTTCATGCTTATATTATGTTAGCATGCTACTGTTGGCTGTAAACACAAAATGCAGCTAATGGGAATGGCATTAGTTCTGCAGGTATTTGGTCATAAACCAAAGTATTGGACACATTAAAATGTTGACCTGATGATGGCGCTATGATGAAAAGTAGTTATCCATTATGTGAGATTTTTCCAGGTGAGTTCAGATTGATGGAGTTTCTAAGTGTCCGCTGTTATTAAAATATTCTGTATCAAATCCCAGCAGTCCCTCAAAGAGTAAACTGTTTGTACAAATTATTTGTGCGCGTTAAGATTTTGAATAAAATGTTTGCCCCACAGTGGCCTGTAACATGATGGTCTCAGTGAATGCATTGCTCAAGGAACATTTAGAGAGTGGCTACAAGACAGGACCATAGGAATGTGGCGTTGTGGCTTAGTTGGTTAAAGCACCTGTCTTGTAAACAGGAGATCCTGGGTTCAAATCCCAGCAGTGCCTGTTTGTTACAGTGCCTGGGGTAATCCCAGGCTTCCCATTTCCCTCATTACAGTGTTCCCCAACATGCTGGTTTTGGTGAATGCCTTGCTAAAGTAACTTTTGGCTGCATCATAAAGAAGCGGTGTTGTGGCTTAGTTGGTTAAAGCGCCTGTCTAGTAAACAGGAGATCCTGGATTCAAATCCCAGCAGTGCCTCAGTTCATGCTGATGTTATGTTAGCATGCTACTGTTAGCTGTAAACACAAAGTACAGCTGAGTCTGATGGGAATGGCATTAGTTCTGCAGGTATTTGGTCATAAATCAAAGTATTGGACACATTAAAATGTTGACCTGATGATGGCGATATGATGAAAAGTAGTTATTATAATTCATCCTGAGGGGAATATGAATGTCTGAACCACATCTCATCACAATCCATCCGATAGTTAATGAGATGTTTCAGTCTGGACCAACATCACCATCCATAGAGCCAACCCAATCAGATTAATTAATCTTTTCCTAAACATCTCTACAGTTCCAACTGAAGATCATGTGATATGATCGATAGCTCCAGAACAGAACTGCTTAATAGAGTGCTCCAGGGATGACGGATTTCAGTAGGCCAACCAGGAAGTTAGCATCACCCTGGTTCCCTCCACAAAAAGCCAATGGGATTATTCCATTGTTTTTGGATTATTTCAGAAAATAAGCTCTGTGAAAAACACACGTTTATGATACTTACACGTTTTGTTCAGCAAGATAATCTTCACAAATGAACACCACTTTTATGATTTTTGAAATGTAAATGCAATCGCCAGAAGTAAAAAGCAAACGTTAGGCTATAAACGAACTACACAATGGTTGCATGAATGCGAGTATACACAACGAGGCTGTAATGGCGGACGAGTCGCCTTGATGACGTTTAGTAGTCTCATTTAGCCACTTGTTAGCAACCGTCTTTTTTAAGACACACAAAGGCTTCAAAATTCACGAGTGAGGTATTTATTGATGTATTTTATGTCGTAGAACAAAACGTTTAAATCTCTTGAGTTTGTGTTAACCACCGACCTTATTTCAAGCATCTAACTAAAAATCCATTAAAATAACCCGTTTACTTCCAGACAAGAAAGATTGAGGTTCCCCTGTTGAACACTTTTGAACTATTTTTAACATGGTGGATATGAATGCAGCTTTGATATGAGAGAAGAAGAAAGGGATAACAGAGGTGCTGTGGCTTAGTTGGTTAAAGTGCCTGTCTTGTAAACAGGAGATCCTGGGTTCAAATCCCAGCAGTGCCTGAAAGAGTAAAATGTTTCTACAATTTTTTTGTGTGCGCTAAGATTTTGAATAAAATGTTTGCCCTACAGTGGCCTGTTACATGCTGGTCTTGATGAATGCATTGCTCAAGCACCTTTTGACTACAGCATAAAGAAGCGGTGCTGTGGTTTAGTTGGTTAAAGCGCCTGTCTAGTAAACAGGAGATCCTGGGTTCAAATCCCAGCAGTGCCTCAGACAGGACAGCAGTCTGTAGACTTTACCCGAGGAAAAGAGTTTCAGGATGAATCCATTATGGGACATTTTTCCAGGTAAGTTCAGATTGATGGAGCTTCTTGGTGACCGCTGTTATTAAAATATTCTGCATCAAATCCCAGCAGTCCCTCAAAGAGTGAAATGTTTCTACAAATTATTTCTGTGCGTTAAGATTTTGATTAAAATGTTTGCCCTACAGTGGCCTGTAACATGCTGGTTTTGATGAATGCCTTGCTCAAGGAACGTTTAGAGAGTGGCTACAAGATGGGACCATAGGAATGTGGTGCTGTGGCTTAGTTGGTTAAAGCACCTGTCTTGTAAACAGGAGATCCTGGGTTCAAATCCCAGCAGTGCCTGTTTGTTACAGTGCCTGGGATAATCCCAGGCTTCCCATTTCCCTCATTACAGTGTTCCCCAAAATGCTGGTCTTGGTGAATGCCTTGCTCAAAAACCTTTTGACTACAGCAAAAAGAAGCGGTGCTGTGGCTTAGTTGGTTAAAGCACCTGTCTAGTAAACAGGAGATCCTGGGTTCAAATCCCAGCAGTGCCTCAGTTCATGCTGATGTTATGTTAGCATGCTACTGTTAGCTGTAAACACAAAGTACAGCTGAGTCTGATGGGAATGGCATTAGTTCTGCAGGTATTTGGTCATAAACCAAAGTATTGGACACATTAAAATGTTGACCTGATGATGGCGCTATGTTGAAAAGTAGTTATTATAATTCATCTTGAGGGGAATATGAAAGTCTGAACCACATGACCTGTTTAACTTCCTAACAACGTACCAAGATGTTTTTTTAATAAAAGCAAATATTTAAATAATCATAATTATTTGAATTGTGTTTTTATGCAAATAACCACTATAGATGACAATAGAAAAGTACTGTGTACAGTACCTTCCCACCCCCAAAAATAGGGCTCCCCCAGAAGCCATGGTTTAATTGGAACACTGTGATTTACCATGCATATAATGTGTTTTATGTAAAATATATCGAACATTGAATGACATTAGATCTGTTATTCCTTCATTTAGCACAGGGATTTCAAAAGTGGCAGATAAAATTTCTAAGTGGCAGACAAAAATACGTGTCTGCCACAGCGGCAGACAGTGAAGAAAGTTAATTTCAGACCCGGGACATGATCGATAGCTCCAGAACAGAACTGCAAAATGGTGAGATGTTTTTTCATGAATTGCTTTTTCCAAATGCTGGTACGCCAGCTCAAATCTCTGCAGAGCCTGAAAACAAGCCTTTATTCGAGTATTTCTTGCACGGTACTTTGTGATTCCATTTCTGAAGACTTACTACAATCTTCCACCACATTTCAGAAGAAAATCTTTCTCTACATTTATTTGAAAATGTGAGTTATTATTTAATCTGAAGATTTTACATTAAATTAGACCAATTACTTAACTAAAATAATTTAAGATAAAAAAACAAAACCAAAGCACTCAGGTGCTGTGGCTTAGTTGGTTAAAGCGCCTGTCTCGTAAACAGGAGATCCTGGGTTCAAATCCCAGCAGTGCCTTAACGGGTAAACTGTTTATCTCAAATATATAACAAAACTTAACTGATAAAAATGCACATGAAGTAATTCATTATCAAGAGATTTGGTTAACTTAATACTGATTTGATTAAATTGTGATATGATGAAAACAGAGCAATCATGCAAT
Organism: Adelosebastes latens; assembly: GCA_916700685.1. Classification (NCBI taxonomy): domain Eukaryota; kingdom Metazoa; phylum Chordata; class Actinopteri; order Perciformes; family Sebastidae; genus Adelosebastes; species Adelosebastes latens. The sequence goes on along the minus strand of CAKAKR010060799.1, from coordinate 17,382 downwards.
ATGGTGCTATTGGGGCAAGCTGCCACCGTCATTTACATCTACATGCAGGTCTGTTTTGCTCAAGAAAGTTTTGGCAGAAGATCCTGGGTTCAAATCCAAGCAGTGCCTTGTCCATGAAAGCAGTCTGTGTAACTGTAGTTCTAGCATGAATACTTTGTGACATTTTTCTAGAAGAATATTGTCTCGTTTTCCTTTCATTCATCTTCTCTGTGTTGTTTCCTTTCATTTTAAGACAAATGAGAATATTTCTTATAGAAAATTGTCCTCACACTCCCTTCTACACTTTAAGTTGTTCACAGAATGCTCTTTTTATTGAGGCACTGCTGGGATTCGAACCCAAGCTGTTGATGAGACAGGCTCTTTAACCTACTAAGCCACAGTATCATTTATGAACTCAAGTAAACTGATGCTTTCTATAAACAGATCTGAACCGTGCTAAGAATGTTTTACTGTGAAAATTCAGAGAAAAATTAAAAAATACTGTCAATCTCAAGAACATAATCAGTGTCTCTTTTCCAGTAATTTTAGAACAAAATTTTCTCATTACTCCGGTGTCCTCCGGTGCTCCTAATGGCATCTGCAAGATTTCACAGACTGGAGGAAAACAAGCAGTAAGAGCTGATCTGGAGTCTTCCGTCCAGCTGCCGTATCTGACCGGCTGTCAATCACTCACGAACTGCGACTAGACGGTCAAACTAGGCAGCGCTGATCAAATATGAATCAATATTCTGTTACTGTAATGCCTATTTCTCATGTAAAATGTTCTCAGAATCATCTTGTAGTTTACTGTTTAGCTGTAAAATGAGAAAGTTTGTGACACGGCAGCCATGTTGAGAACAGTTGAAGAAAAACCAAGCACCGCCCAGCAGCCGGAGCACAGCCAATAGGAACGCTCTCTCTCTGAAATGACCTGCGATTGGTCAAAGTCTCCCCTCACAGGCTAGATTTTCTAAAGCCTGAAAACAGAGCCATGAGGAGGTGCAGAAGTCTAGTTTTCTCTCAGAACACTTGAATTACAATATGCTGAAAGGTTATTATGGAATTTTTGCCCAATGACGCCAAAAACATTCTGCCTATAAGCTTCAGGGTTGGTAACATCCTCATCATTTCAGTTCAGAAATGTCTTTGATATGATTGGTGCTTTAATATTAGAGAAAAGGCCATTCATAGAGGTGCTGTGGCTTAGCTGGTTAAAGTGCCTGTCTAGTAAACAGGAGATCCTGGGTTCAATCCCAGCAGTGCCTCAATCAGATCACTTCCTACATAAAACCAGCTTGCATCATGCTAAAGCCTCCTGTTTGCTGACTCAAACTGAATTCAGGGTCACTCAGCTTCCGGATTATTTCATCACAACCGGTTGGATTAAAGTGAACAAATGTTTAGAGAGTTTGTCCGACTGAGCTCGAACAATGTGAGGCCTGTTGAGGCTGCAGAGTGGCCCACTTCCCTCTGAGCCATTCACACTGACCCACATACACGACACACGCTTCCTAAATTAACACCACATCGACTCGATTTTCAACATATAACCAAGTTTACAGGATCTGCTGGACAATTTTCTTGACAAAAGTTGAGAAAGTGAAATTCTGACCCGACGGCAGTGACACTGTAGGTCTGTAACAGTAGAAGAAGAAATGATAAGGTGTGTGTGTGTGTGTGTGTGTGACCTTCAGAGGCTAAAAACAGCCTTCTGCCTGTCAGCAGCCACAGACGCTCACTGCCAGTCTGCAGGCCTCAGCGTGCTGCTGCTATGGTACACATGTCCAGATACTGTAGGAGCAGTGACAAGAACAACTTGTGGAGGCAAAGTTCAATCCCCGGCTGCTCAGGTTAATGGCATCTTGCAAGGCAGCCTCTGCCATGAATGGGTGAATGCTGACATGTAGTGTAAAGCACTTTGAGTGGTCGGAAGACTAGAAAAGCGCTATATAAATGCAAGGCAATTTACCATTTTGTAGCCGTTTGTCCATATTAGATTTGTGGTCTCTTTGTGGTCGTTTTGCATTTGTACTTGTTTTGCATTTCTTTGTGGTTGTTTTGCATGGATTTGAAATCGTTTGGCATTTATAGTTGTTTTGCGTCTCTTTGTAATAATTTTGCATGTCTTTGTGATCGTTTTGTATCTCTTTGTGGTTGTTCTGCATCTCTTTGTAGTTGCTTTGCATCTCTTTTTGGTCGTTTTGCATCGCTTTGAGGTCATTTTGCATTTTTTTGTAGTCATTTTGCATCTCTTTTCGGTCGTTTTGCATCGCTTTGAGGTCATTTTGCATCTGTTGGAAATCGTTTTGCATTTGTAGTTGTTTTGCATCTCTTCATAGTCATTTTGCTTCTGTAGTTGTTTTGCTTCTCTTTGTATTCATTTTGCATCTCTTTGTGGTTGTTTTGAGTCTATTATTAGTCATTTTGCATTCCTTTGTAGCTGTTTAGCAACTCTCTTTGTGGTCGTTTAGCGTTTGAAGTTGTTTTGCTTCTCTTTGTGGTAATTTTGCATCACTTTGAAATAATTTTGAAACTGTAGTTGTGTTGTGTCTCTTTGTGGTCATTTGGCATCATTTTGAAATGGTTTTGCATTGGTAGTGTTGGTATTTAGCGACTCTTAGAAGTCCTTTAGTGACTCTTTGTAGTCATTTTGCATTTGTAGTTGTTCTGCATCTCTTTATAGTAATTTTGTATGTCTTTGTGATCATTTGGCATCACTTTGAAATCGTTTTGCATTGGTAGTTGTTTTGCATCTCTCTGTAGTCATTTTGCATCTCTTTGTGGTCATTTGGCATCTCTTTGAAGTCGTTTTTCGTCTCTGTAGTCATCTAGCATTTCTTTATGGTAATTTTGAGTCATTTTATAGTTGTTTTACATCTTTTTGAAGTAATTTTGTATCTCTTTGTGATCATTTTTTGCATCTTGTTGTGGTTGTTTGATTAAAGGGGACATATTTTGCTAATTTTCAGGTTCATACGTGTAATTTGGGTTTCTACTAGAACAAGTTTACATACTTTAATGTTCAAAAAACACATTATTTTTCTCATACTGTCTGTCTGAATATCCCTGTATTCACCCTCTGTCTGAAACGCTCCGTTTTAGCGCCTGTCTCCTGTTTAAGAGCCCCTCCTGAAAAAGCCCAGTCTGCTCTGATTGGCTTACAAGAAAACTATGGTGAACTTTGCAAAGGTAGTTCTCAAGCTGTGGGTGGTATATTCTAATGAGCCTGCATGTGACATAGGAAGGGGAGCCACATTGTGAATGGCTTGTTGAATCACATGTTTTATGATCTAGACAGCCCACAGAACACTGACTGGGTTGTCTTATTTCACAGTTTGTGAGTTGGTAGGCACTCCAGATACCCAAATGGATGTAAACAAGCACTGAAAAAGTGAGTTTTTCATAGTATGTCCCCTTTAACTTTTCCACAAGAAATGTTAACAGTCATTTCAAACTGAGGCTCTGGCCCAGCTGGAGGCCCCCTGACTCCTTGGGCCCCTGGACATGTACCCAGTAGGCCAGTAATTGTCCTGATATCTCAGAAAATCCAGATCACTCATGGATCTTATTAAGGGGTTCCCTGATATGTAACAGTTTGGGATCCCTGATCTGTAGCAGGACGCAGTGGGATCAGGAGCTCACTGAGAGCTGAGTCAGCACCATGTGTTACAGCAGGAGTCCAGTTACCGAGAGCTCGGCTTTCACACAGACTGTAAAACTCTATTTAAACAACTCAGAGCGACGCTCAACCGTACGCTGAAGCAGAGGATACAAGTTGGACGACAAACTGGACACAAATGTCTGCAGAGTGGGATTTTTTTAAAGGATTATGTGAACAAAATTATTTGAAAACGCAGGCACAAAGAAATGAATGTGATGGTTGAATTTAAAATGAGTTTGTCGTTCAGTGGCAGGGGACTCTTAGAAACATTTAATCTATTATTTATCTATTTATTTTATATTTAATTGTGACAGCTAGAAATAAAGCAGCACAGTTGCAGAGATGCAGCTCTAAACTGTTCTACAGAAATTACATGAAAAAGTTTGAATCCATGAACTCTCCTCTTATTCTTTATTCTTTTGAGTGTTGTGTTCAGTTTCTTTCATATCCACAAACTCTTCAGTTCTCATCCGCCTGCACGACAACCTCAGAGCACTCCTGACATTTCAGTCGGCTCTTCAGGGAAAATGTCAGTCTGCTTTACTGCAGAGTTGACAAATATGGGAAAGTAATTAATATAGTTTTCTGAACATCCATCAGGTCAGAAAGAAGAAACCAAGAGACCACGAAAACCTGCCAGGACATCTGAGGTCGTCCACGTCTTAATGAGTGAGAGAAGTCATTTTTAAAATGTAAAGACCGTGTGGGATTTTTCTTTTTTTTTTTTTTAAAGTAGCAACTTTCCAAATTCAAAGCTGCAGCCTCCACGATGGCATTTGAACTCCCAACATTGGAACTAGCTCATATTAACTCAGACTATCTAAGCCAAGAGATTTGTCGACCAAATATCAGCCAAATGAATTTAAATCTGTTTAGGATAAACACACAAAGAGCCGTGTCTCTGTTTTTTCGCGACCATTAATTGGACGAGTACTAATTAATCCACATCGGCATGTTTTTGTCACGTATAGTGCTACAGGAGCTGTGGAAACCTTACCGCCTGCATGTTTAAGGAGCTTAATCTTAAAGTGTAAGTGTGCTGTTATTCTGGATTTTTCTTATTGTCTGCAGATCCCATGATTGGATCCAAACACAGCTGAATGAAGCACCCTTCTTTAAAGTGTAGAGTATAAATACAGTGGCAAGCTTTGGGACAAAACTGTCGTAACGTTTTGTGACTATGGTTTCGTATCAAGTGGCAACTGTTATACGCCACATTAATAATAAGATACATAAGTAACAGTGTGGGCAGTGAGGTGGCAGAAAGAGACAAATCTGAATCAGAATCCAGTTTATTACCAAGTAGGTTTTCACATACAAGGAATTTGCTGCATAAACAAAAAAACATAAATATAGAATAAAAGAAAATATTAAAAAAAAATAGGATTACAATTAAAAAAATTAAAAATTAAAAAAATAATATATATATACAACACTTTACAATCAAATGAACACGTCTGCATGTAACCTTGAATTTGTTAACATCTGTATCTTAGTGTGAGCAGTTTACTTTTTTACGGGTAGTTGCACGGAACTACATCTGAATGGAGTATGTTCCACGACAAGCACAAAACGCTGTTGCACGTGCCCAGTATGATGGCATCGATGCGGGCTTGCTGTTGAAGGTATATAACCCGCGTTTGGGATGGCACTTAATATGGTGGACCCTCCGAGCGAACGCGCAAACGGAGTGGAAGTAGGTAGGAAGAGGGTGTAGGTTTGAGAAAGGCCATTGTTTAAAAAGAGAAGAGGAAAACGTGCATTTGTTGGGGACTATTTTCAGTGGAGGATGAATCCAAATTTGGTGCTCTAGTGAGTATTTGTGGCAGCGGGACGGTGTATATATGTGAGTCAAAATAAACTAGTGTGTGTGTTCATGGTGATGAAGGAAGATGTCACCCAGAGCAACAGTGTGAATCACTGATGTGTTTTAATAGTTGTTGGACAACAATGGAGCTCTACTATGGCACAGAGGAAGAAGATATATCAGACTGTGATACAGACACAATGCTTGTTAGTAGATACATTCACTGTTGGTTTGAGTGTGAACATGAAGAAAAACATAAAATATCAAATAGTTATCCTAAAGAAAAGAAATTGACTGATAGAAACTAGGGATGCACCGATACCACTTTTTTTCAGACCGAGTACAAGTACTTACATTTGGGTACTCTCCGATACCGAGTACCGATACGAGTACTTCTCTGTGCCAAAAGACCCTCATTAACAGCCAGCTGGAGGGTGTGAGCGACTCACGGCAGGCTGGGGAGTCCCGCATACGAGGTGGTGCGCCGTGACCGGCTCTATGTCGGCTTGGAAAGTCTCGGGGCGAAGGTGGCCCGCGGCCGCAGCTTTACAGCGCTCCTCGCCCGGACCTTGCCGCACCGTGACGGGGCTCCCTGCTCCTGGTGCGACTGTCGACTGCGTTGTGCAGCGGGCCACGTAAAAGGCGCCAGGGGTCTGCGGCGATGTCGGCAACCCACCCGACCCGTCTTGACACACGGACCAAGGAGTCTAACGCACGCGAGTCAGAGGTTGCAAGCAAAACCCCGTGGCGCAATGAAAGTCAGGGCCGGCGCACGCCGGCTGAGGTGGGATCCCGGCCCAGCGGGGTCGGGCGCACCAACGTCTCTCCCGCACCGTCGGGGAGGTGGAGCGCGAGGACCTGAAAGATGGTGACGAGAGGTTAACGTCGCGCTGCTGTAAAGTGGTATCAGTGCCGTTGTATCAGAGTCGTTTTGTGAGTACGAGTACGAGTACATGAGCACAGTATCGGACCCGATACCCGATACTGGTATCGGTATTGGTGCATCCCTAATAGAAACCAAAACATCCACCTAAATATTGTTCAGCATCCACCTCCATCCATCTATGCACATGAACAGAGCTGACTGTCCTGTTCATACTGTAAATCAAACGCTGATGGAGCAGCAGATTGGGACTGATTCACCCTCATCTGTCCGTTAATCTGCTGCTCTGAACCTGAACCTGAGGAGACAATGAACCGCCGAGCCCAGAGGGATGATGGGAAAGCATCTGCCGGCCCCTCGCTCATCCAGAAACTCTCTGGCAACCGTCATAAAAGCCGTCAGTGCCAGGAAACACAGCGTAAATCCAATTCAGCGAGCGCGTCTGTTGTCATACTGACGGCAGATTAGCACCACATGGCACCACACACTGAGATGGAGATATCTTATCCAACAAAGCTCAGGATTTGTGTGTGTGTGTGTGTGTGTGTGTGTGTGTGTGTGTGTGTGTTGACTGGTGTTTATTTCTGTCATTGGGTTTATTTGTAGTGAAAGCAGATTTATGTATGACTAACAGGCTTTTCTGTAACACACATGTTGTGTTTCCATCACTTTAGAGGACATTAGATTGACTTACACTCACTTTCTGGAGATTTACCATAACCCTAACCAAGCTGCCTAATCCTTACCCATCCCTAACCTTAACCTAAACCTAACCTTAAACCAAGTCTTCACCCGAAGATGTAATGATTAACATAAACGCACACACACACACGTACGTGTTTATAGACAATATCAGGACTTTTGAAAAAAACGTGACAAATGGGGACGTGCCTTCCCCAAGGTCCTAGAGACCTGGGAATCAAAGTATTTCTGAGCCATGCTTCTACGAATACATCCATCTGTTGAGATTTTGTCTAAGGCTATATTTTGGTCAAACCTGATTTTATTGCTACGGAGGCTCTAGAAGGGCTCGGAAAAATGAGGACGCCAAAAATGTGTCCTAATTTTTCCGAGCGTCCTAATATTGAAGGTGTGTTATCATAGAATTGTCCTCATTTGTCATGAAAACAAGTACACACACACACACACGCAGTACAAAAAGTACAGATCAGAGGCAGAGGGAGTATTTTTAAATGATTTAAATCAACAAATTACAGTAAACGTCTTTGGGACTTATATTTTCATGCCAAAAGTGCAATGAATAAATTATTGAGTCTTGTGCACTGCATACAGATCGTTGGGTGTGGTGATTAATACATATTCTCTCAGGCAGTCACATCACTGACAAATGGAGCGTTTCTCCAAGCTCTGGGTCATTGTGACGCCATTTCTCACTATTTTCTCTATTTTTACAAACCAAACAATCAATCGATTAATGGAGAAAATAATCATCAGGTTAATCCATAATGAAAATAATCATTAGTTAATAGTTCAAAATGAGCTCCAGCTTAACCAACTACTACAGTAGAATCCTGCTTTTACATTAAAGCATGAGTAATAATAATCTAATGATAGAATATATAATAGTAGGACAGTAACACGAGACATTTTTATACTTTAATTACATTTTCCTGATTATACTTACATACTTTTACCGAAGTAACATTTGAAATACTGTAACAGAGTATTTTTCACATTGTGGTATTAGTATTTTTACTGAAGTAGAGGATCTGAATACTTCCTCCACCACTGTAGAGGATGGAAACACACATTACTTCACATTTCATTTTGCAGATTTCCACTTAAATGGAAACTTCAAACGTCTATTCAGCATTTATCTTGTCATGTGACGTTTGCTGACCAGTTAACAGCTGTTTGTCTTCCAACATGACCGTGTGATGATGTCATGGAATACCATGAACCACAGAGGGGAAGCTCCTCGTCAGCTGTTTCTTAACTACTGAGACTGCTGCTGCTGTTGCTGTGTGTGTGTGTGTGTGTGAGGGGGGGGGGGGTTGTGAACAGCTGCCGTATGTCATTGTATTGGTTCAGCGTGACGTGAAGCCAAAAGTCTCTGCCTGAAGACAGATGATCAGCTCATTCTGATCTAATCAATACTCGACTGATCTTTTATGAATGTTTACTGCTCCAGTTAACCATGTAGTAGTACTAGCTGCAGTCACAGTATCTGTAGCAGTTACAGTAATAGATTAAAAAAAATGTAACTAGGTCTGCCAATCGATTAAAATAATTATCGCATAGATCAATAGTTAATCGTGATTAATCGCACATTTTTTATCTGCTCAAAATGTACCTTAAAGGGAGATTTGTCAAGAAGTTAATACTCTTATCAACATGGGAGTGGACAAATACGCTCCCGTCAACGAATATCTGTTGTGCTCCTGCAGTTGGTACACCGCTGCATGCGAGGCACAAATCTTGTCGGTTAACGGTTAATAATCGGTTAACGAGGGTCGGTTATCGGTTAAGAACATTTTTCAAAATTAGCATCCCTAGTTAGAATCATCATATACAGTACATACATACAGGTTCATACATGAAATTTGACCTCTGCATTTAACCCATCCTTAGGAGCAGTAGGCTGCTGTGAAGCTCCTGGGAAGATTAGTCATACACAGTGGTGGAATAGAACCTAGTACGTTTACTTAATTAGTGTACTAAGTACAATTTTGAGGTACTTTACTTGAGTAATTATATTTTATATTACTGTATTTCTACGCTGTTACATTTAAGAGGTAAATATTGAACTTTTTACTCTACTACTTTCATTTCAAAGCTTTAATAACTTTGCAGTTTCAGATCATAAATACAACACATAATAAACTACTAAATGATGATGTGTTATTATAGATTAAACCATCCAGTATATAAAGTAAATAAAATGAGCTCCACCTTTACCAGTTGTAACATTAAAGTGATGAACACATTAATGCATCAATAATTATAATCCAATAATATAATATATATTATTCTGAAATGGGCCATTCGGCATAATGAGTACTTTTACTTTTGGTACTTCATTTCGATGTGTTTACTTGAATCCAGGACTTTTACTTGTAACAAAGTATTTCTAGACTGTGGTATTACTACTTTTCGGGGTACTTCTTCCACCAGTGGTAGTATTAAGAGTTTTCTTGGACTCCTTTGAGGGAGTTCCTTCTTGACCATTGGGAAATTACATGTAACAGAATATATCTGAGTACAAATGTCCATTTGGAGGCAGACTGACACTTTGTGTGTGATCACACTGTAAAATTGGTCCTCACAAAATCAATTAATTTAAACATACTAATAGTATTCCGTGTTCTTCTGTGTGTTTTTATATTATGCTGTTTAGCAGTAGGTGGAGTGGATTTCAGTCTACTTCGGCAAATACAGGGACTCGCTGCTCCATCTAAGATTCAAATTGAACTGTTTAGTTCGGAAACCTGGCATCAACCAGATGTCTTTTCTGTTCTGAATGAGACCTGTCCCCCTGGCTATTGTTACCTCCAGAAAGCCCACAGCACGGGTCGTGGTGGCGGTCTATCAGTCATCTACCGCAGTGATTTGGATTTGTCCCCTCTGGCCCTGTCTGAGCTGTCTTCTTTTGAATGCCTGGCATTTAAATGTAAGCCCCCTTTCCCCGTGACGACACTTCTCATCTACCGGCCACACAAACCAAACCCATCCTTCGTTTCTGAGATGTATAACCTTTTCTCAGCATTTTGTACAACTTCTGCCAATATTATAGTACTTGGAGATATGAACATCCATGTCAACTCCCCCTCCTGCCGTTTTTCTCCAATTACTGGACTGTTTTAATCTCAGACAACTTGTTGATGTCCCCACGTTTCCTGTCCGTGACAGAGTTAGCATGCAGCTTTAGCCGAGATGTCTAGCTCTGCTTTTCCTGGTAATGTGTGAAACCCAAAGTGTTTTCTTCCTTTACTGGATGTGTAGTGTTTACCACGCTGGATTTAAAATGTGAGGGTGCATGTCGTATCCATGCAGACCCTCCACGTCTACTTTCTCGTTTCGGCTCGCTGAGGTTTGTTTTGGTTGACGGATACGGAACGGATATGATGTCACGTTACTCAGACTACAACAATAAAAGCGGTAACTTCCTTCTACCTCCGCATAGACTCAAATGAAGCAAATATACCGATTTGGGCATTAAAAAAATCAATTTCAAATTTGAAAAAAAAAACATGAAAAAATCGCGATACATAGGTGAATCAATTTGTTTCCCACTCCTTATGATTTACTGCTTTTCTGTGTTTTATGTCATAGTAAACTGAATATTTTGGGGTTTTAGACTGTTGGTCGAAACCAGTCATTTGAAGACATCATCTTGGGCTATGAGAAATTGTTGGAAAACATTTTCCTGACATTTTGTACATTAAACAATTAAATATTTTAGGTATTTTTTTTTCCTTTTTTGTTTAAAATTGTCCAATAACAAGTCAACCCTGGAGAAGAAACAAACACAAGAATTGATAAACAGTCCACATCAATGTGTTAGTGGTGTCATATGCTCGATAACCTTCCAATGTGTTCTGTAACATCACGTCACATCCTGCATCCCAATAAACCACAAACTCCCCCAAAGTTCATTTTGCCTTTTTCTATTCTCTTGCAAGAGTTATCAAAAACCTTGAAGATCTGCAGATCTTCTTCCCAATCAACATGAAACGTCTACTCTCTGCACAGATCTGCAGCCGGTCACGAGCGTGCCCGACAGCAGCAGCACGGAGATTTTTAATGTGATGGAAAAGCAAACAGAATATAAATTCCTCAGTTACCCAGAGCAGCTCGCAGAATGAGCATGAATCACCAACAAGCAGCCAACAGAGAGAAGGTCAAAGGTCAAGGATCACAGCATCCTGACAACACATGCAGCAGATTCAGAGAGGAGAGGTGGAGGAGTGTTTTCTCTCCCTGTCTCTGCTCTATTCAGAGAGACGAGGCTGTGAAACCAACACCAGCTCCAGTTTTAGGCCTCCGGCTCTGCTTTCGACCTCCCTGACAAATCCTGGCAGCCGTCACGCCCCCCACAGATCTCACCCCGCAGGTCTCAACCCGCACGTCTCACCCCGCAGGTCTCACCCCGCAGGTCTCACCATGACAGGCTTCACATGTGATCCAGCAAATCACACTTTATTATCAAAACCATCCTCACGTAACAGAAAAAGGACGGAAACAAACGTTCAACATGAAGCAGGAAGCAGGTGACAGAAAAACTGCAGTTTCAGGTTCCCAGAGCAGATTTAAAGGACTATACCTCTGTTTCCCAAAGGATACCATATTTCCTGTATTGTTGCATGTGTTTTATTTCCTTCTCTCTTCAGTAAACTATGAAAATCAACTTGCAGAGACTTGAAAATTGTGAACTGCTTATAGTTTAAGTTTCACTACCTCTCTGTGAAAAATGCACATTTATTTCACTGATTTCAATAAATCTATGCAATAAACACATTTTGACAAAAATAAAAAGAAATGTCCAAGTTTCTGCAAGCTGATTTTGAATTACAGACAAATCAACAAAACAATGCAAACAAAACTCTCTTTCTTATCAAAATCATTAATATCTGGAACAGAGTCCTTCAAATCGTTATTTTCCCAAAACAAGTGAACAAATCTTCCAGTGTAGTAAGAGAATTCAAATGTGTTTCCAGCCCTTTGTTTGTTATTTTCTAAAATCATATTTAATTTTCCTAATTTCCAGCGCGGCAACCTGCCTTAGTCTGATTTTAATTGATTTAATTTTCCTTTTAAATGACGTGCTAATGTATTTCTTCGTCTTATGTAAAGCACTTTAAATAGTTTGACAGGTGCTAAACAAACAAAGCTTCCTTGTAGTATTTTTGGGGCTATTTTATTTTGATAGTGGATAGAAGAGAGATGACAGGAAATGAGTACATGCAACAAAGGTCCTCTGCAAAACTCCAGCAGGGACGTTTGGATTACATGACCAGCGTCTTAAACCGTTTGTCCACCAGGACGCCCCGCCTCCATCTTTTATGTTTCAAGATACATATAGAAAATAGATAGAAAATTCCTCAAATCACCTTATTTCCATTAGAAACAGGTGGAGATATTCTTACTGCACCAACAGATTTCTTTCACTTGTTTTTAAGAAAATAAAATTACTTGATAAAACTGCTTTTTTTTCACTGTTGAAGTTATAAAAACTTTTTAAGAATTTAGAAACGTGATAGTATACCTTGGATAATCGCCATAAGTCGCATTACAATTAGCTGACTTTTATAAAAGAGACACATGTCCTTTAACCAAACTGAGGACACAGACAGACAGTCTGAACTCAGGTGTACCTGCTGATGGAGGTGTTGCTGTTGAGATAAAAAAAAGAAAATCCTACACTAAAAAAAGGTGTTTAAAAAAATAAAAAATAAATAAATAAATGTCTTACCCTGGAGATGGTCAGCGGCATGTTGAAGTCCTTCCCCCCCTGCAGCCTGAAGCCCCAGGGCCCGGGGCCGGGCAGCGACACAGTGTAGGTGCTCATTCTTCCAGACGACTAGAAGATCCTCCGAAATGTACGACGGCGATTTGACCAATTTGTTTTTTTTTAAACCCCACAGCTGCTGGAGGGATGGGATGGAGGGCCGGTGCCGAGTAGCCTCTGAAAGGAGACGGAGAAAAAGATTTCAAACAGGTGAAATTATGAAGAAATAAACCTGAAAATGAAATTAAAAACTGTGTGAAATCAACAAACCGAAACTGTGAGAGAAGGAAAGAAGAAGCCGAGAGAGGAGACAGAAGAGGACTGTCCTGCTCAGAGGAGCCGAAGTGACAGCCTAAGAATAGCCAGAGATAGCACTGTTGCATTGTGGGGGGGTGGAGGGGGTGAGGCGGGTTGAGGCAGGGTGAGGCAGGGTGAGGCAGGGGCAGGGGGGTGGAAGGGAAAAGGAGGGGGGATGGACTTATATGGTGCGAAAGAGGACACCCGGTATGCCAGGCTCGCTGTGATTCACGGGGGCCAATATAGACCCAGCAGATTCTTCTAGACCCCCTCACCCCCATCACCCCCCTCATCCCGTTACGCTCAGGGTCTCCCTCGGACCCAATCAGGGGTGATGCCAGGAAACGTCTCATTATCTTCGTGGTGATAAAAGCCGAAACCAAAAGGCTACGAGTTAAGTGGCTCCGATAGCTGAAAGGTCAGCAGCAGACGGAGAGGTTGTTACGGAGAGGTACAAATCAGCCCATATATCAATGCTGGAGCTCCCTACAGCAAGGCATTGAACTACAACCTACTCCACTGGATCTGCCTGGTGATCAAACAGTGGGACTGAACTCTTTATTCTATATTTATAAAAAATAAAATAAATAGGAGAGAGTTTAAAATATCTAATCACGATTCATCGCAAATTAATGGCACATTTTTGATCTGTTCAAAATGTACCTTAAAGGGAGATTTGTCAAGTAGTTAATACTGTTATCAACATGGACATTAGTGGTCAAATATGCTGCTTTATTCAAATATATGAATATATTTATTATTGTAAATCAATTAATAACACAAAACAATGACAGATATTGATCCAGAAACCCTCACAGGTACTGCATTTAGCATAAAACAATATGCTCAAATCATAACATGGCAAACTGCAGCCCAACAGGCAACAACAGCTGTCAGTGTGTCAGTGTGCTGACTTGACTATGACTTGCCCCAAACTGCATGTGATTATCATAAAGTGGGCATGTCTGTAAAGGGGAGACTTGTGGGTACCCATAGAACCCATTTACATTCACATATCTGGAGGTCAGAGGTCAAGGGACCCCTTTGAAAAAGGGCAGTTTTTCCTCGCCAAAATTTAGCTTAGGTTGACATGGTTGGTACCGATGGATTCATCAGGTTTTATAGTTTCATATGATGCCAGTATCTCTATTCTCCTTTAGCTTTAAAATGTAGCCCGCTACAACCTAAAGATCGCAAGTTGTGTTAATACGTTGAAGAAATTAGTGGCGTTAAAACAAATTTGTGTTAAAGGGACTGTTTGTAAGAATCAGAATGTCTTGTTAACAGCGACACCTGTGGCCGTTAAGTCAACGAAAGTCAGCGTCCTGTTGCTCGCGCTTGTGCTCGCTCTACATAGACATGAAGGAGCATCGCTCAAAACAGTGAGGCGACACACGTCAGCTAAAACCACAATATCACTCTATATTTCAGCTGCTTGGCAGTAATGTTAGCTGACCAGACGAAGGTCTCTCCATGAATCAATGCTGATCCTAGTGTTGGCTTTTCCTGCCTCAGCCTCCCCGACCGGGAACAGGGGAGACACTGGAGTTTTGGTCGGAGACGATAACGTTTCTCTCTGCGGAGCCCCGTCACTTCAAAAGACACGGGAAACCTCTGTTGGTCTGGAGGAGCTGCAGCAGTTATTTCTGCACAAACGTCCACTGTACATTCACGAGATATTCTCAGAGCTACACTAACTCTTCTGCAGTGTGTAGTGTGCGCGCATGCACGTGAGGTGGAGTGAGTGAGTGAAGGCAAGCAGTCAGGCAGAGGAGCAGAGGAGCAGAGTACAGCAGAGACTCCGGCCCTGGAGACCAAAGCTACGGTCTCACCCGCGTCCTCCGACGGGCTTCACTAGATAGAACGTTGTGGTTTTGGTGCTTCCGTGTAGTTTGTGTTGGAGTGTTGTTTGAACAGCGTAGCCACATGTGAGCGCGCATATGCGAGCGCGCATGGGACACCGACCCGGGTGATTTATACGTGTAAGAAGTTACAAACAGTCCCTTTAACACATTATTATTGCGTTAACTTTGACAGCCCTAGTTTATTTTATCAATTTTACATAGTAACTGTAAAAGGCTGTAATGCATGAACTGCCTCCATATCTGTGTTCTATACTGACTCCCAGCTATTAGTAGCTGCAACCTTCGATCATGCAGACACGTTATGTACACCATTCCTAGAACCATCACTGTTTTTGGTGAAAGTGCTTTTAAAGTTTTTGCTCCCTCCTCTTGGTGTGAGCTACAGAGACACTTTAAACTAGGTTACTTTAGAAGCATGCAATACTTTATAAACAAGTTTAAGGACTATTTGAACAGTGACTGTACCTGCCTTGGTACTGAATGACAGTGTTAACGGTCCCATATTGTAAAAAGTGAGATTTTCATGTCTTTTATATTATAAAGCAGGTTTAAGTGCTTTATAAATACTGTTAAACTATCAAAACGCTCAATATACGGAGAAACACACACAGCCCGTATTCAGAAATTGTGCATTTGAAACAAGCCGTTAGGATTTCTGTCCATTTGTGATGTCACAAATATACAATATTTAGACCATTTCACAGTTTTAAACGTAAACATTCTAAATGTGTCCCAGTTTGTTTCCTGTTGCAGTGGATGTGAATGACATGTGAATCAGCTGACAGGAAGTAAACATGGACCCAAACTGTTGCCTAGCAACGCAATATCGTTGCAATTCCGTTGAAATGCACTAAAACGGAGTGTTTCAGACAGAGGGCAAATACAGGAATATTCAGGCAGACAGTATGAGGTAAATAAAGGTTTTTTTGAACATTACAGCATGTAAACAAAATACAAGTATGAACCTGAAAATGAGAACGATATGGGACCTTTAACTCTTTGATGTAATTGGTGTCTGTTACTTGTCTCTTTTATATGACATTTTTATGTGAAAGTCTTTTATTTGTACTTTTATGTGTGAAACTTTTATGCTGCCATCTTGGCCAGGACCCCCCTGGAAAAGATATTTCAAATCTCAATGGGACCATCCTGGATAAATAAAGGTGAAATAAAAAAATAACTTCTTTATTTTCTAGAGTAACTGGTTCATAGTTTTGTGTTCATAACGTCAGAAAATTGTGAAAAATGGCCAAGAGGACGATTTCAAATGGCTTGTTTATATTCCGTCCAACAGTCCAAACCGAAAGGCAGCAAAAACCAGAGAATATTTTGCTTGAAAAATGACTGAAACCAAGATTCCATTATTAAAATAGTTGCAGATCATTTTCTGTCAAACCAACAACATATTGTCTCAATACTGTCTGACTTCCTGTCTGTGGCTCTCAGCTCAAAGCCCACTGGTTCCTACTGAGAACGTAAATCTTAAAAAACACAAATATATAGTCTCATTGTTTAAAAAGTCACAGTAATTTCCTGAAACAGCTGCTCACTGTAGTTCTTATCAAACAAACAGGAGGAAATAGTGCATTTGTTGGGGACTATTTTCAGCAGCGGATGAATCCACATTTGGTGCTCTAGTGAGTATTTGTGGCAGCGGGACGGTGTATGTTTGATTTAGTCAAAATAAACTAGTGTGTGTGTTCATGGTGATGAAGGAAGAAGATGTCACCCAGAGCAACAGTGTGACTCACTGCTAGGGATGTCACGAGAACTGATACTTCGGTACCAAGTCAATGCCAAATTTCTAAAAATGTGACGGTACTCTTTTTCTACAGTACCGATGGTAGCGTACGATGCCTGCAGGGTCCGAAATTAACACCCGCCAAGCGCCAAATGCGGCTGCTTCTGTCCTCTGCTCTCTGTGTGTCGGAGTTTGACATACACACAACAGCACCATGCAGCAGCGAGATCCAGAGATCCAGAGATCCTCTATGTTCGAGAAGAGGATTCACTCGTGGGGAAAAAACTGAACTGAACAAGCTGAATTTCTATCTTTTGTTGCTTATTGCTAAATCTCTGAAAAGTGTTTTTTTTTTTTTTTTTATTGAACTCTGGACTCTGTATTTCCAGTGAATGTTATTGGGACTTAAATTTGATTATCTTACACTTAACTCCCAGATCCACTTAGTTAGAACCAATCCAACATCATTCAATCAGGTTTCAGGAGACCATGAAGAACTAACGTTATGTTACTGAGAACCAGATGGATCCAGTTACTCTGCTGTTAAAATGACGTTACATTTGGTGAAGAGCGCATATGGCCTGTTTAGGACTCGAGACCTGAGTTGGGACTTGAGTCACAGACTTGAGACTTACTTGTGACTTGCAAAACAATGACTTGGTCCCACCTCTGGTAGCCTA
>CAKAKR010060798.1:0-25138 GCA_916700685.1 Adelosebastes latens | reverse complement strand
ATCAGTAATAATATAATACATACAACACTATTATTTTAGGAGCCACTCTATTATTAAGTACTTTTACTTTTCACACTTGAAAACATTTTGTTGATAATACTTGTACTTCCACTTCAATAAAACTATAAATGCAGGACTCTAACTTGTAACAGAGTATTTTCACATTGTGGTATTCCTACTTTTACACAATAAATAAAAAACGCTTTGATATTCACTCACTTAAACAAGAACACAAGCAACTGGTGGTTTCAAGTATGTTTGGTTTATTTCCAAAAAATTAGTGTCACCACAAAACATGGTACAAATATACAGAAACAAAAGAAGCCTCTGACATCTTGGAGTAGTTTTATTGGCATTTTTTTCTTATTTTTTAATGAAACTGTATCGGTTGCACAAACAGAACAGACAAGACGAGGATCTCTGAAAACCACAACGTCCTACATGATATATTCAATTACTTCTTTAAAAGCCCTTAAAGACACAGAGCCTGCCTGGACAATCTGAACAACAACAACAACAAACCCAAAAAAAATCTCCATTTCATTTTCAGAACAAGGTTTCATCACAAACGGGGAACAGGCCACTCAGGTTTTTGCACCAGTAACGACACATTAAAAAAAAAAAAAAGACTTGTTGGTCACATTAGAATTAAGGTTAGAAAAGTATACTTATGTTCAGTACATCATACAGTATATAAAATGAAATGTCACACAGGTATTTACAGGAACACATGAAGCCACCACACTTACACAGTTACACTTTTAATAAAAAATAATAATTTACATTACATGAGACACGTGTTATCAAGAAGTCAATAAAACATTAAACAAAATAGAGTAAAACATCACGTATTTAAATAGAAAAATGTCAGGAAACTCTTTTTGAACTCACTGTGCAAATTCTTTTCATTTAAACTGTCTTGAGGAAACGTATGTACATTGTAAAGTAATGCCTTTAGCCTCGCGGTTTGCATCTGTTACAAAATCTATATTTGATAAGGAGTGCATACTTAAGAACTAAGTGCAAACAAATTGCTTTTTCATGTTGTGCATTAAAATCTCTGAGTTTTTTGGCGGTTCATACGTTTCTTTAAGCAGCAATAACCTTTTCCTCGTAGTAAAATATCCGATAGAAATTATTTTATAGGCTATTTTCTACATTTTTTAAGTCTAAAATTGAACCCACAGTTTGAATGGCCAGTGATATTGCTTTGATCTATTTACAGCTTAAGTAGGATAGCATTTCCTTGGTAGTGCAGTCCCCTAAAACATCAGCTTATCTTCACTTCATCCCAGTCGGAGGCGTGGAGGAGGGAGCTGACAGCAGAGACGAATGTGTTTGATGGACGACGGCCCGACCAGCTGCTGAGTAACAGCAGGCAGAGAGGTGGATGATCAGTGTTCATCCTCCACTACCAGGCACTTTGTTCACTGTGGTCCCCCAATTAAAGACATCTGAAAGCTGCGTCGAGCGGTGGTCACGTCTCTGCTCTCGGCCTCCTGATGCCGCCTCTTCGTGGTCGTGATGTTGACGTCAGCGCTCAGGCTCTTAGGTTCACTGCTCAGGCATCGGAGATGCAGTTCTGGATCTTGTCCATCCACAGCTGAGCGCTGGGCGCGTCGGAAGCGCAGAAGTTGTAGACTCGCTTGCTGGTCTTCAGCTACAGAGGTGTCAGACAACAAGGGTTAAATGTGGACCAAAGGGACAGAACAGACTTGGTATGTAGGGTTGGCCGACCGCACGATGCCTCGCGTCGCCGGTGTCTTGGCCAAAAAAGCTGCAATTGAACACACCGCAAAGACTACAGCCAACGGCCAACTACCACGTACATCCTGCACCTGCGTGAGATGAAATAACTCCACACCAGCAGGTCGCGGTAGTCTGTATTCGTCATTCAAAAAGGGAAACCAGAAGAACAATGACAGCGGATATACGAGCCGTTGTAATGATACCTACATGAAACAAAGCGGCGTTTGCCGACCATTTTCACACCACTCTCACTCAACACTTAGCTTCGTTCCAGATGGCCATGTCGCTGTGAAAATATCCTTGTATTGGAATGATCAGATGAGATGGAGATGAAAAATGAGAAGAGCCTTCTGTGTTTTTCCTCTTGACTTTACTCGTTTGCTTGCTTTCCTCACTTCCGTTTCTCTTCTCGTGCACTGGTACGTTTAAGCTAAACAGCCAATCAGAGTGATTTCTCTCACCGACGAGCTCCGATGCCGATTCAGCATGCTGAATTGACCAAAAAAACTCCAACACGGGCAGACTAGAGCTGACGGTGCGGGACACACCGCAAAAAAAAGGCTGACAGACGCTCACCGACAGCCCCCAACTGTCCGACAGCTGGCTGACGGCTTGGTGTGTCAGGGCCTTTAAATCTTCCATTTTGAAAGAATTTTAGTTTTACCGTTTTGAGTCTTTTGTTTTTAACTCAAGTGTGTTCTTATGTGAGGCAGTTGTTTTTGTTTGGATGGAAGTTACAAATAAAAGAAGAAAATAATCAAATGTGATGAAGTACGTTATGGTTTTTTAAAAAACATTTCTTAATTGAACTTACAGAACAATTACTATATCGATATATAAAATGACATATACCGTGATAGAAGATTTTGACCATTTCGCTCACCCCTACTTGAATGTGCCACAAAATAAAATAACATTTTCTGTTCTCCTCACTGACAGAAAGGTTTATATCTAATATCAACTGCATGCGGCACACAGCTCTTTCCTCTGCTCCAATATCTTTATTTTTGCAAGAGCAGCTCACACCTTTGAAGTGTGAGATTCACTTTTCAATGTATATAAATCCCAATAGTTCAATATCTAAAGGAACAGTGTGTAACAATTAGGTGATGTATTGGCAGAAATGGAATATAATATTAATAACTATGTTTTAACTAACTATGGTGATTATCTATGTGTGTAATAACCTGAAAATAAGAATCGTTGTGTTTTTGTTACCTTAGAATGAGCCGTTTGTAGAGACATATGGAGCGAGTACTCTTCACGGAGCCGGCTGCCATGTTTCTACAGTAGCCCAGAGTGGACAAACCACACACTGGCTCTAGATAAGGCCATTCACGTTTTTGCTATCGTAGTTCTCCTACATGGTTGGCACAGTTTTCAGTGAGTTGCAACCTCACCGCTAGATACCGCCAGATCCTAAACACTGCACCTTTAATGATGCCTTCATTAGTTCTTGACTTTGTCTTTACGTCCATACAACAAAACTAGTTTTTATTGTTTGTTTAAGTCACTTCTCCTCCACACTCTGTGAAGCAGAGGGAATCAACGGTTTCTCTTCTGCTAATAAAACTTCAGATAACAAAATGTTGATAAGATGGTGCGCTGCATAAAGTCATTTCAGAAAGTAACGTACAGCCACAAATATCAGTCGCCACATTCATGATGACATGTTTTCCATATCCTTGTGCAACAGAGACGGGACACGGCTGCATCCAGTGGACATTTGGAACATATGAACATGTACTCACGTCAAAGAAAGCCTTTTCACTGATGTGTTTGGGAGCTCCTATGGTGGGCGCGGTGATCACAACAGACTCCACCTCCGCCAGATCGATGTGGCCTCTGCAGTTTGTGTCCTCCCCGGTGTCGTAGTACCTCATCTGTGAAGATGTGAACGTTAACCTGCAGCCC
Organism: Adelosebastes latens; assembly: GCA_916700685.1. Taxonomy (NCBI): domain Eukaryota; kingdom Metazoa; phylum Chordata; class Actinopteri; order Perciformes; family Sebastidae; genus Adelosebastes; species Adelosebastes latens. Next base: position 21,475 of record CAKAKR010060798.1, on the reverse strand, counting down.
GTCACTGAGATGAGGGTTTCTTAAACATGAATGTGATGCAGCTTAGCTCACCTGGTGTTTCGTAATGTCCAATACGAACCAGCGAGGCTTCCATCCTTTCAGCAGCGCTCCACGTTTATACAGGATCCCCTCGTACGACCTGAGGAATAACACACAGTGACATCCAAGTGCATTTAGACTGGATGTTATGTCTCTGTACCTTTTGCTACAATTAAAAATGGTGTTTTAAGGGATAGTTACAGACAGAGAGGAGTTACCTCACGGAAGCAAAGCAATGTACTGCTGTGGACGGGGCCGGCAGCAAAACATATATTAGCCACCTAAAAAAATCAATATCATTTTAAGTGTACGCTATATTTAGAACATTTTCACTGTTTCACCTTGCCATCAGAAAGCCCTTTCAGGCGGGGAACTGATGCCGTTATCTATGCTCTCTTCAAAGCCACCAGACTCCTTTGACAAAAACAATTTGGTGAATCCGAACTAGCCCTTTAAAAGACCAAAGTCACACAATAACACAAACAAAATAACCGATCGAGGCAGCGGTAGACCAGCAACTCCTGTGTTCTGTGAGGTAAAATTACTGTTTCTGTCAAAGGAGTCTGGTGGCTTTAAAGAGAGCATAACGGCTTCAGTTGCCCGTTGGAGAGGGCTGTCTGACGGCAAGGTGAAACAGTGAAAATATTCTAATCATAGCATACCCTTAAAATGTTATTGATTTTTAAAGGTGGACCTTTCTTTTAGGGGGCTGAAATATGTTTAGCAGCCAGTACTCCTGCCTGCTTCTCCAAACTGGGGGTGTGCCGACTGCCATCTACTGTAGACTGACTAACGGATAAGTATCGCATACAACCCAACTTCAAAAAATCTGAACCATCCTTTTAAAGGTGCTCTATTCGATATTCAGAGCATTAAAATAGCATCAAACAACTATTTGCTATGTAAAGATATAGAGGAGTAATGTCTACCTGAGCAGAGAATGAAGTTGCTCTCCCTCTGTGTGTGTTGAGCTTCTCCGTGCTTTGTTGATATAGCCGGGCCGGCCGTGTGTGCCATTTAGTGCATGTTTGTGCCCTACTGGCTAGCTCACGGCCGCTGTACTGCACTACTCTAGGTTAACACTGTTAGCTCTGTCAGCACTGTTGCCGTTGTTTTCACTGTTGCACCGTTAGATGCGAGCCGCCCACTCAGCCGTCGCCATGTTGAGAGCCGTGCGGAGGCAATAGATACAATCTCAATCTCGCATTTAGCACCTTTAAGTACAGTCAACTTGAACAATATTCCTAATCATTTTTATTTGACTTGTTATTCCTGTTCATGATCGAAGTTGGAGTGGAGTTTATCCCAGAAGGACATATTGGACATGGACAAAGTCTGAACGTCGTGTTTCTCCATATGTACGAGAACAACTTCAGCACTGTTTGTACATTATGTTCCCGTTGTGGGAAGAGGCCAGAAGTGGGTAGTTGTATTACTCTGACAGATCAAAATGTTCTACATATCTTCTTTCAATGTCTGATTTCAACTCTCATATTTTAATTTATTTCAACAAAGCTGTTGAATGATTAACATCTAAAACACCGTGTCTAAATGATCAAAAAGAAGCTTCAACACGGACATGACGAGTTTTTACTTTTTAAGACAAATATGGAGCAAAACATCGAAGTTATCGGTATCAATAACATAGTTGTATTGCAGGAGAGTTAACGTGATTATAAACATGAAGTATTTAACAGGAAATTGGAATAATTTAGAGGATTATATGATTTATGGATAATATGACAAAATACTTATTGACTGTCATGTGTTTCTGATAAACTCTCATCTGTTAAAACTTTCGTCCGTCAAAACATTCTTGAAACGTGAAGAGCTTATAAATTATTTACAGAGAGTAAATATTAATATTTTTTTGTCCAACTCAGGAAACTAACCAGATATTAGAGCCAAGAGATTGTACTTTAACCTCGTGATAATTGTAAAATTACACACGCTGAGTTTAACAGAGTACAGACAGTCCTCACACACACACACACACACACACACACACACACACACACACACACATACCACAGCACTGACTCGTCTTCCCAAACTGGACTGGCCCCTCGGCAGCAGTTTTAAGGGAATCAAATGCGGACTTCTTATTTGTTCCGGGACTCAGGAAGTTCACGACCCACCTGTTCTCCTCGCTCTTGGGGGTGAACTGGTTGTAAAGTGTTGCAGCGCGGCGGTTGATCCCATTGGCCGTGGCGGTGCTGCGGTCTTCGACCAGCCCGCTGTCTGGCAGGTGCAGCATGGAGCGCCGCTGGAAAGCCTGAATGCTGGACGTGGGAATGAGGCCCGAGATGGACACCATGGACTGTTTACGGAGCTGCAAACACACGAGTGGGAATAGAACAGTTTTACACAATTTAACAACAGAGATTTGTTCTTCCTGTTATTTTTTAATACAACATCTGTCATCGTTATTCTTCTAACACGCACATTTCCTTCTTGTGCGAGGTCTTCCTGAATGCTGATTCGGACTCTCTCCAGAGTTGTCTGCCATCTCTCCGAGGACTGGTTGAGCTCACCCTCCAGCCTCCCAACGTCCTGCAGCACCAACAACAGCCAAGAGAGACAACAAATGTTGACATATGATATAAGAACAAACGGGATAAAATTGTAACTTTTAATTAACAACTCTTACAGTGAGGAGTTTGGTGATGGCGTCAGGCTGTGCGCGGCTCACGCTGCTGTAGCACGGCCACACAATCCTCCTCTTACTGTTGGAGAGGGTGTGCACTTCCTCTGAGCTGTCCGACCTCGCCACCATCATCCTCCAGTCGTAACACGGCCCCGTGGACAGAGTCTCATCCGTGAAGTAGTCCCATTTAATCAGGCTGGGGATGCTGATCGAGGGCTTCAGGATCACCTACAAAACAGAAAAGTTGAAATGAGAATCAGATGTAATCTTATTGTGTCCATCATGTAAAATACTGTGGAAAAAGATCAAGATCAAAAAGATCAAATATATGCAGTGTGATTGAGGATAATCAAAAAATCCACAATGTGTAACAGAAAAACAGTGTGAAATAACTGTGTATAAATTGTATTTCCAACAAGCTTAATCTGCTTTATGAATCTTGCAGAGAGCATCTTGTTAGACTGTAGTAGTGTTGCACCTAGGGGTGTCACGATATACCGGTATTGGTGATAACTGTGATATTTAACCCATAAAACCCTATAAAACATTAAATAACTTTGGAACCTTTTATGATGGAAAAGGTGTAGTTGCACCCAACTTCACATGGAGCTCCAAAACCCCTAAATACAACTTTTCACATTGAAAAAACTGCCTGGTTGACTATGGAGTTACTCAATAAAACGTTTTCTTTTCACTGGCGTTTTTTTTTTTTTTTTTTAAATGTCAAATATGGTATGCTTACACAAAGGTAATGCATGATGGTGACTTTACACTGCACCAGAAAGAAAGGGTAGGTTCCCTCGAATCATATGATGCATAACACTTGATCCTGACTAAAAGAATAAGCTCAGAATTGGCAAAAATATTAAAATATGTCCAGAAGTTTCTTTGTATATGAAGGCTCTAAAGGGTTAAAGAATGAAATATTAAAATCATGTTGTTATGATTATATTATGTGAATAATCCAGCGTCATTTAAATGGTTACAGACTCTTTCTCTGCCTTCCTTCACTCGTATTTTGAATGTAATTCATTCGCTAAAAAAGAGAGAAAATACAATTATAAACAAAAGTTTAGGATGAATTTGACTGAGAGCATTATTTTATATATATATTTTTTTTATATAGATATCGCAGTTATATCGCTATCATGAATTCTGTTGGCCATGATAATTGTGTTGTGAAAACTTGATATTGTGACAACCCTAGTTGCACGGTATACCGATACCAGAAAGGTATCGTAATTCCCCCTCTGCTAAAAATGGCACTATATCCCATTTTATTAGTACCGGTACTTTAAGAATGACAGTGTTTTAATAAAAGACGTATTTATTATTAGTTGCGTCGATGTGCGACAGTGGGACAGTGTGTGTGTGCAGTGCTCTGCTTCCACTCCCTCCAGGCGTTTGTTTTCTCTCACATGCTCACTGCAAATACTGAAAAGTGCTCTTGCCAACCGTCCACGACTTGTCACCAAAGCAGAGGCATGAAGGGAAATATGGCACTAAAGTACTGTAGTGGAGGATTAAGAGTTGTGCCTATACTTATGAATGTAATAAAATAATAACACAGAGGCTCCGTAGTCTGAACCAAGACAGCAAACACTTTATTGCACCCACCTTGTCGACGGCGGCGCATTAAAGCTTCACTCTTTCCCTTCTTTTCTTTCACAATAAAAGCCCTAGACATACAGTATACACTGCATCACTGCTTACCATCAGAGCATTTCACTGAGAGGCAACTGAACAATATAGCTTACAGTACTGCTCACATTTATCCCTTTAAGGATTTAACTTGTTATAAGCAGCAGTGTGACGGTGGAGAGATGTGAACGTGTTGAGACAAAGAGCTGATGTTAATTAAGACTTTCTCTGGTCTTGCTTGGATATTAAAATGTATGAACACACTATGGTACAACAATTCTGTGCACTTTTTCAGCCGGCTGACCTTTTGGTTTCTCCGACTGACTGGTTTTAAATAATAAGAGTTAATTTCTAGTTTTTAATATATATATATATATATCAGCACAAGAGAGTTCAAGAACACCATCACTCCTCAGTGTGGGAGCTGCATGAATCAGCTGTAGCTGTCGGATGTACGGGGAGCTCTGTGACATGAGGGACAGAAAGGCAGACAGAAACACTCACGTCGCTCTCTGAGGGGCTGTACAGATAGTTGAAGAAGATGGGACTCCTCCGGTGCATCCTGTTCATGCTCTCCCAGATACAGATGCCTCTCCGGGCCTGTTTATCACCTTTATCCTCAAACAGCGTGCCTGCGAAACACACAGAGGAGAAGCTGCTGAGCACATGGGCCAATTAATCTCACAGATTGTTTTGACTGATACAACACTCTGTTAATAAAAGTTGTAATTCAACAAAAGGGGTTTATGTGTTATATAACAGGATATGAGAGAAGGTTTTGGCTACGTTCATCAATGGAGATCTACACACATATCATCTTCAAGCACACACATAACAACCCACGACATCTCACCTCATTTTAATTTAAAGGATCAGTGTGTAACATTTCGGGGGATCTATTAGCAGAAATGGAATATAATATTCATAACTATGATTTCATTAGTGTATAATCACCTGAAACTAAGAATTGTTGTGTTTTCGTTTTTGTGTATACCAGCCCTGTCTCCTAAAAATTACGTTCCCATACAACTAAATTGCGTTGGAAAGGAAACGTATTTTGTTGCGTATGTTTGTCTTTTGCGGACGGCTGCAGCGAGTGACGTAGCACAACGAGCGATGTTCAGAGCGGGTGTCGTAGTATATCGAGCGACCGTGAATGTAAATACGTTGAATAAAAATGTTATTGACTATTAACGGGTATAACAAGTGAGAATGACCACTACTGGCGAGCGGGAGGGGAGGTTTACGGGTCCAACAAACACCAGACTTTCTACCAGGAGCCCGGTGTTCGTGTCCCGTGTGAAACGCAATCATGTCTTGCGTTTTTGTTTTGTTTTTAAGTAATTTTAAGCCAAACCACATTATATGTTTTAACGCAGTAGTTTTGTTGCCTGAACCTAACTAAGGCAGTTTTGTTGCGTTTTCGTTTTGTTTTGTTTCGATTTACAACACGTTTTAATCACGTGTTCCTCTTTAAAACTGTGACCGTAATCCGGGAGAAAATACGTTTCCCTCAAAATGTATTTTTGTTATGCAGTTTAGTTGTATGGGAACGTAATTTTGTGGGCGACAGGGTTGGTTTCTACATTAGCCCAAAACGGACAAACTAAACACTGGCTCTAGTGAGAGCCTTTCATGTTTTTACGTTACCTGAAGGCCACCGTGGTTCTCCGACACGCTTGTGAAACTGCGGTAACGTGAGCTGCAGAGTGTCAAACCGCGGTACATGTTATTATGGTAAGGATAGCCTCTGAGCGAGCACGATTTTGCACGTGGCGGCTCACGTTACCGCAGTCTTGGAAAGGGAGGAGTGAGCGGAGGGGTACTCAGTTAGTTGTAATCTGCAACCACACCACTAGATGCTGCCAAATCCTACACACTGTACCTTTAAATTAAATATAAGTAAGACAATATTTTGGTGTATTTTCCTATTAACTTTCAACATTAAGTAGTTTGTGACAATGCTTTTCTCGTCATGGTGCAACTAGCAGAAACATTTCAGGCTTCTGATGCTGTTTCAGTGTTGCATTTTGTTTTGGGAACTTGTTCGGTAAAGTGCTAATTTTGATACATTAATCTTTGTTAAAATGTGCCTGGTTATATGAAAGTAACATACAGCCAATTGTAATAAAGCATTTCCTCAGTATAAAAAGTGATAATATGAAAAAAACCACCCACCCCCCCGCCCGGTTTAAATTGTAAAGGACACTGACCATGTTCCAAGCGCTCATAGTCCGAGTCCAACAGGAAGTTCTTGAAGCGGTTAGAGACGTGATGATAGGCCAGGAACTTCAGATAATACTGATTAAACTCAAACTCCAGAGGATGCTGCTCCAAAATCTGCAAAGACATGAAAAGATGAATAAAGATAAGACTTAGGAGACAGAGAGGGAAGGTCAGAGTGTGTGTGACAGCTGGATCACGTCCTCTTGTTGTGGCTTCACATCCCTCCGGTGCATAAATGACCGATTGAAACAGGAAAGAATGTCTCCTGTCCGCGTAGGGGCAAAGGTCAGTGATATCATCACCGCCAGACACTATCCAGACCGAGCCGGCAGGACTGCAGCTCCATTGTTCCCATCCAGTCGTGTGAGGTGGCCAATGAGGGAGAAGCGTTGAATATTTGAGGCCACCTGGGTCTATTGGCAAAAACAACAGCTGTTTTGGAGATGAGGCACTTCTATTTTCAGCTCTTGTCCGAATCCCCTCTCCCCCCTGTTTACAGCTCTCCAGACCCCAGGACCCCCGCCAAACTGTCTTAGCTGCCAGGACTACAGTTTCAAAAGACAAATGCAGAAACTATGTGTTGATGTAAGTGTATGGGAGTGGGCCTGCGTGACCCCAGGAGAAACCAAAAACACCCCCAAGACATTCTCTAAAGTTAGCCTCTCAGAGTGGACACAGCTCTCTGGACCTCAGCTGTATGAGCTTCGTTCTTAACTCCACTCCCCCCCCGCTGAAATCCTGAAGCACACCCAAACCTTCTTAGAGACTCTCAATCCTCCCAACTGCAATTTCCCCCATGCAGCTCTAAACACGCACTGAAATGTGAAGGGATGCTGAAACACGCGAGCGCAGACAGCTCAGCGCTGATCACTGGGTTCACGGACCATCTGGGCAGCAGCCTCCCTGCACACTCCCTGTTGCAATACAGTGTGGAAATTACACATCCAGAGTTGGGAATGCAAAGTGAAAAACTAAACCAAATGTATAGATAACGACATCTGAATTTCTCGCCTTCTTCGCCCTCTCGTTTTTGAGGAATGTGATGAGCTCATGAAGACGGTATGAATGGTGTTAAGTCAGGGGATCATGGGGAGTGGAGAGAAGTCACGTAGCAGAAAATGCCTTTTCTATTATTTTTATTTATTTAAAGATAATTTTTGGGGGATTTTTACTTTATTTGACAGTGATAGTGATAGTCATGAAAGACATGCAGCAAAGGGCCACAGGTTGGATTCGAAACCTGGGCGGCAAGGACTCAGCCTTTATTATATGGGACATCCACTCTACCAGGTGAGCTACCAGGTCGCCCCAAGTCAGATATGCTTGACTGTAAGGAGAACCTGTGGTAAGTGAAGGTAAACCTCACCTGGTGCACACAGTCCAGGAACTGCAGGAAGATGGGTGTAAAGCCGCCGCCCTGGCTGCTGGGACTCAGGTTGCTCCGTTGGCTGAACTTGTGGCCGAAGGAGACCCACTCTTTCTCCAGCAGCACCTGGAAACCCTCCAGAGTCCGGTAGAAAGGATCGCTCAGCAGCTGCACCAAAGACACCACCTGCAGAGAGAAAGAGAAAAGGTGAGAACAATGTATGAGGAAGAGATGGGTCAGATACAATACTGATCTGACTCGGCACAAATCTCTTCTCCTCCAGTTTATCTCGAATGACTTTATAAACGTCACTATTTTTGTGGAATTTATTCTGTAAGTTCTCTTTGACCCAGATGTGAAGAAGACATCGGACTTCTGCACAAGTCCAGGTCAGTCCTCTCCCGCTCATGTTAACCTGTTGTTTACCTGTGTCCATCTCAACAAATGCCCTCTCGCAAGCGGTCTTGGTCCAGTTTTTTTGTTCTGCACCAGAGTATGATTACTGCGTTTACAACCGCCCAAACAAACCGCACCAGAGTCCGATAAAAACTGACTAAATGTTGGCTTGTGAAAGTGCCATTGTAGCCTACTTAAAAAAAAGAAAAAGAAAATCAAAAACAACAAATTTCAAGGTACACTAATGAAGTTTGGTTGACATGAAAATGAGTTAAACAAAATATAGGGCTGCACGATTTTGAAGAACTATTTAATTGCGATTATTTTGACCGAGTTTGCAATTGCGATATGATTTGGATATTAGAGGGAATGATCATTTTTACGTCATTATTCTCATTTTCATTGAAAAATATATTAAAATTATTATGGTGTAATTTTTGCAGGGATCTGTACAAAAAAAAGATGCTTTCTAAAAAGTCTGTAGAATATGATTTGTAGGACAGGACATCTCTGCAGCACCACAATATTTAATTGAAAAAGTTTTTTTGACACACATTTCACCTTTAACAAATATTGCGATTTTCACCTCATACTGCGATTTGATCAATTGTGCAGCCATAACAAAATCTTTTTGACAGAAATTTTGACAATTTACACTGACAACAAGACAATGAACAACTAACCTGTTTAACTTGAATGTGTGTCTGAGTGACCTGTGACAACGTTTAGTTTGATGTGTTGCTGTATTTGTGTACATTTTCTGATGACGACGTAAGCAAAACATTTATAATATGAATCTTGGACACTGGATTTTTGAGGCCAAGACCAATACTGATATTTGAGAGTTTAAAATATTGATACATTTCTATTTTTTATATAGCATAAACAAACATTTGTGAGTGTTTTTTTTAAAGAATTGCGACTAAGATGTGTATTGAGCTCTCTGATGCACAAACTAATGGTGACACCATTTCTAAATGACCTAAAACGTGTTTTGTTGTGTTTCTTGTTATTTACAGTATCTGCTAACATTTATGCCGATACCAGCGTATCTGTAATTAGTCTCAGTGGAAAAGTACTGGATCAACAACCCACTGTCAATGCCACTGAGACTGACTGAATATGATACTTCTCATTATGTTAAATATACAGGGTTGAAAACCCCTGATATTTAGGCTAATATGATCGTCGTACCACTAAAGCAGAGTGGCAGCTGTTTCTTCACCACGGTGCACAATATTTTTCAGTTTGTCATGTTTGATTACGATTCAGCATACTTTTTTTTTTCTTGGATGGTATGATTCTGCTTTGCATCCCTTCAAAAGCTGAACACAACATCTTCTGACAACAAGACGTTAAACAGATCATCTGCTATCAATTACATTTATATAACATCGAAGCAAAGTCTTCAGGCTCGCTCCGCAAAACACCAGTTGAGAACCACTTGTCTACACATGCAGTATGCTTGGCCTGCGTCCCTGCCCGCGTCTCCTCCGACACAACTAATGAGCCCTGACGTATGGAATGAGCGAGAAAAACAGTTCATGGCTTCCCCGTGAGGTTTACAAGAACATCCAGTCCTGAGTGGTATAGAGAGCCCCCCGCGACCCCGGCACTGAAATAATACGCCCAGATTATTTGTGAGACTACAGCGGACTGAGGAGTGGATTTAAGAAGGAGACAAGGCATGAGAGAGGATATGAGAGAGGCAGAGGGTTAGACGGAGAAACAGAAAACAGGGTTTTAAAGAAAGCAAAGACAGATCTGCATCCTGTCTGCTGGGTGTCTATGGTCCGTGGACCGAGGCAGGAGAGCCAGAGCATATGGAGCCCATTTGCATGTGTGGGCTGATCAGGACCTGGTGTGATGGAGCCGGTGGCCCGTGGAGAGAGATGCTCCGGGCCGAACACGTGCCAGGCATAAAGGGGTCCACAAAGTGTGCTTTTAAACAGCAGCCCAGGGCTTTGCAAACCCCGTAAACACATTTTGAAGGACACGCGCGTCCAACACAAACATGTGCACTTTAACAGGTCAACATGGAAAATATGAGCTCAGAAAGCAAATATGCAAGGAAATGCTGAATGCGGCAGGAAGTGGATACAGACAATTGATCAGGATTGAAACAGACTTTTTGTTTACGTGCCTTAAAATCAGAACCATGAACTTTCGAAATCAGCACAAATCAGTGAGCCTTCAAGACCTTTTCATTATCTATCGCTGCATAATCGGGTCACAAGTGACAGAGCTGATTAGAAGATCAGCAGGAAGAGCAGGTGTGCCAGATTTATGACTCACACATGGCCCAGTGCGGTCTCACTCTGTGGAGAATCCCTTAAAATTGTATCGTTCGGAGATTGTACCGGGCTCAGTTTTAAAGCTAGAGTGAAGATACTGGAATCATATGAAACTAGAAAACCTAAAGAATCCATTGGGACCGACCATGTCATACTAGCTTGATGTAGGAGGCTAAATAACGCTCCAAACTTACACTAAATTCTGGCGAGGAAAAACTGTCAGGGCCATTTTAAAAGGGGCCCCTTGACCTCTGACCTCAAGATATGTGAATGAAAATGGGTTCTATGGGTCACATGCAGTTTTGATCAAGCCAACAAGTCAGCACACTGACACACTGACAGCTGTTGTTGCCTGTTGGGCTGCAGTTTACCATGTTATAATTTGAGCATATTTTTTATGCTGAATGCAGTACCTGTGAGGGTTTCTGGACAATATCTGTCATTGTTTTGTGTTGATAATGGATTTTAAATAATAAATATATACATACATTTGCATAAAACAAACATATTTGCCCACTCCCATGTTGAAAAAAGTATTAAATACTCTTTAAGGTATATTTTGAGCAGATAAAAAATGTGTGATTAATTTGCGATTAATCGCAATTAATCATGGACAATCATGCGATTAATCGGCATTTAAATATTTTAATCGATTGACAGCCCTAGTTTCTACATATTCCTGTTGCTCGCTTTGAAAGCCCCCAATGGATGAGAAACTTTCCTAATTGTTGTTGGCTATATTGTATGTAATTTCCAGTAAATATCACAATATTAAACGCTTGTTTTCTGTTTTAAAAGTCAACATCTATATATCACATTTAAACTATTATGTTTTTACTATTATTTAGTTACCCGTTTCTGCTTTCAATCTCAATATTTCACACTAGATAATGATAATGTATGGCGACGGGGCAGCTATCTAACAGTTTCCCTCTTGTGGTGTTTGTATGTTTTACATCAAAAACAATAAGAAACTGTGTTAAAGGTTACTCATAATGTAAACAAGTGTTTTATGAGTTACTTTCTGGCAATAATTCATCTTTAACAAGTGATTTCTTTTAAATTTTACAATTACAGCCAAGTTACGCTTTCTTTAAAATGTCTCACAAGCTTATTTTTGAAATTTTGGCAAAATACAATATGAATCAGTGCGCTTTTTGCAGATATATTCGAGTACGGAACTACATAATGAGCTGGGTGTCAGTAACTTGATACATCATGGCGTTTCATTGCTGCTTCCCAGTCAGGATGTTACTTATGTGTTTGTTTTAATGATTTAATGTGTTTCTTTTGATCCAAGTGTTCCCTGTGGTGTTTTTATCAACTGCTATGATTATAGCAGCATATCATTAAGAGGAGTGAAATGTAACAAGAACCCCATCTGGACTTCAGGGGAGTTGTGGTTACATACACTTAACGACCCCCGTCGTCTTATTCCTTCGTTTATGAGCTTTAAGGTGCAGTGAAGGCATGTAATGACGTGAATGATTTTTCTCATTTCATTATGCCAGCGTCCCTACTTCCGTATTAGTATTTTTGAGATATTACTTTGTTTTAATCTCCTGAATTTCCCCTCAGGATTTTTTATACTCTCTTTATATGAAGAACAGGTTGATGGAAACGTACCAAAAGACAAACTGTGCACCACGTTAAACCTCTCCATGTTCTTTCTCAGGTCTAAATTACTGCCATTACTATTATCATTCTGTTACATCCACCACTACAATTATCATTGTTATTAGTCCTTTTTCTATTATTATTACAGCTGTTGTGCTATTATTGTTGTTGCTGTACATCTCTGTCTCTCTCTTTCTCAACCCAACCGGTCAAGGCAGATGGGCGCCCACCCAGAGCCTGGTTCTGCCCAAGGTTTCTACCCATTAAAGGGGAGTTTTTCTTCTCACTGTTGCCCTAGTGCTTGCTCATGGGGGATCTCTTGTTAGGTCTCTGTAAACTATTTAGTACAGTTTAGACCTGCTCTATATGAAAAGGGTCTCGAGATAACTTCTGTTATGATTTGATGCTATATAAATAAAAATAATTGAAAACTGAATTGAATTAAGTATTGTCTTAATTGTGCATTTATTAACAAAGGTATTTGTGCGTTATTCTCACTTGTGTAGTAATGTCCCAGCCGTCCTCCAGGCTGAGGAGAACAGATGAGCCGCTGTCCAGAAGCTCCACCAGAAACAGTGCCAGCTGCAGGATCTTGTGAAGCTGTGGGAGATCAACATATGTGCATGTGAACACATATATATATACACACACACACACAAACACACACACACACAGTTAATCCTCACTGTGCATATGTTACCATTGGCCTACTGTTAAATTGCTTGCTGAGTGCAGCTTGTTGCCTATAAAGGGTTTCCCACAGATGATACAATCCGATATGCTCATTGTACGGACAAACTCTGCAGGGGGTCCATCAGATAACCAGCATGAAACTCTGTTTCTCTTGGGAAAATGGCTTCAGAGTGGATTTATACAGGATGAGCAGTGAAAGCGGACGGCTGGGTCGTTCTCACATCATTTTTAGAGCCTGAGTCACTGTAGTACTGTTCATGTGAATCCTTATAAAACATAAAAAAACAGTGTTGTTGATATGTTTGTTCACCTGCAGGATCCATTCAGAGTCCTCCAAGGCTTTGAGGAAGGAGTCCTCTGAGTCGGACGAGGTGGCGCTGGGAGCGCAGGCTCTCAGCATCTTTTTAAAAGAGGCTTTCACCTGCCGTGTGTCTGCAAAGTCCACCGGCACCAGTTCACAGTTCAGAGAGGAGTCCACTCTGAGGCCCTGTCAACACACAGAGAGAAGACACAGCCGTGGTTTAATATATTTTTCTATTTACTATTCAAATATACACCGATCAGCCATAACATTAAGACCACTGACAGGTGAAGTGAGTAATATTAATTATCTCGTTACAATGGCACCTGGCAGTGGGTGGGAGATATTATGCAGCAAGTGAACATTTTGAACTTTGACTACCACGTTACCGCAGTTTCACAAGCGTGTCGGAGAACTACGGTGGCCTTCAGGCAACGTAAAAACATGAATGTCTCTCTCTAGAGCCAGTGTTTGGTTTGTCCGTTCTGGGCTACTGTAGAAACATGGTGGAGCAACATGGTGTACTCTGTGAAGAGAACCCGCTCCCTATGAAGATATGAAGGGCTCATTCTAAGCTAACGAAAACACAAAGATTCTTATTTTCAGGTGATTATACACAGATGAAAATATAGAAATGTTACATACTGCTCCTTTAAGAAATAAAATGCAAAAAATATCTGGTTCAATAATGTGAGGATTTGCTGCTTTTCTCTGTTTGATGTAATTGTTAACTTAAACTGATTATCTTTGGGTTTTGAACTGTTGGTCAAACAAAACAAGACATTTGAAGTGGGGATCACCATTTTTAACTATTATAAGATGATTATTAATAATAATAATAATAATAGTAATAATACATTTAATTTATAGGCGCCTTTCAAGACACCCAAGGACACCTTACAAACAAGATGAGACAGTCCATACAAGATTACAGTGCAAAGAACAACAAAATGAAATTTAAAATAAATACAGGTAAATGGGTACATTCATATTAAACACATTACGAAGTACCGTGAAAGGCTAAACTAAAAAGATGTGTTTTCAGTTCTGATTTAAACGAAGCAACAGATGAGCACTGGCGCAGACCCTGAGGAAGAGCATTCCAGAGGTTAGGGCCAGCCACACTGAAGGCCCTGTCACTCATAGTGCGGAGCCTGGAGGTGGGAATGAAGAGTAGATAGGCACCAGAGGAGAGCAGAGAGCGAGTCGGTATGTAGCGGTTGAGAAGATTGGATAAATAGGAAGGGGCCAAGCCATGCAGAGATTTATAGACAAGCAGAAGCACTTTAACTGATTGCTCGCAAAAATAAACAGATTTAATAACAGATTAATCGATAACAGATGTGTCAAACTTAAAAACATCCTGAATCCTTGTTCTCTTTTCATTTGGGCGTTATACACTGATCAGCCATAACATTAAGACCACTGACAGGTGAAGTGAATAACATTGATTATCTCGTTACAATGGCACCTGGCAGTGGGTGGGAGATATTAGGCAGCAAGTGAACATTTTGAACTTTGAACTTGACCGCAGACCGGTCAGGGTGCCCATGCTGTCCTAATGTTATGGCTGATCGGTGTATATTCAAATTGAGACTATTCGTTGACAGCCCTAAATCTACAGTATCTGTTTTTTGTTTTTTGGTTGTTGTTATTATTAATTTGGGCACTTTACATCTTTATTAGAGAGTGACAGCAGACAGAGATGACAGGAAACGATGGAGAAAGAGATGCAATAAAAGTCTTCAGTCAGACTTGAACCAGGGGTCTAGTTCCTGGTAGGCGTCTTAACACCTACAGTAAGTCACGGGTGCCCCAAATCTATGGGATGTTGGTGGTATTGTATTGGACTGTGCTATATTGAAAGATGATTTTTTTTGTCCAACTCATTTACAGATAAGAAGGAGGAAACATGTGTCATGTATAATTAAAACATCACAAACTACAGCCTCTGAGGGGAAGGACACAGCACTCTGTTTTGTGTCTCCACCTCCATCTCATTAGTTATTTTCTTACTGTGTTTTCGCTTATTTACAAGTCTGTCTTTAATCACTAAGGCTGAGAAAAATCTTACCCTTCAGATTTTGGTGACATTGTCTGAAATGAAGGGTCAGAATATCACAAAACACCTCTGAATATAATGCAACACCACCACTATGACCTCAATGCAAAAACATATGATTTGATTTAACGCCTCGATGACAGCATATAAAAAAAACCTGAACGTCATAGGCATCATAAAAGTAGACTTTATGAAGAGTTGTTTTGGATTGCATTGGACTGAACAGGTGTACCTGATAAAGTGGACACTGAGTGTAGATTTAAAACAACTTATAACAACATGTCCCCTCAGCCTCCACAGAGCGGTTTTCTTTTCATTCTCACCCTTAAATGGGACTTTTCTCCGAAGACGTAGAGGGCAGCTTGCTGTTTCAGGAGCTGCGCCTGCAGACTGCTGCTACCTGCAGGGGGCGCCAGATCCTTCCCTGCTAGTCTGGCGCCCACGTCTCTTGTCAACGGGTGATGGCTGAGTCTGCTGCTGGAGCGCAGGCTCGCCCACATGCCTGCAAACACACAGATACAAACAAAAGTCACACACACACACGCAGAGGAGCTGGTCTGTTCGAATACAACGGATGTACACGTGCTGTCAAACAAACTAAGACTGAATGATGAACCACACATGACATGCGGACTACATTTACATGCACAGCAGTACAACAGGGATTATGATCTTCATTCTTTCACTTGACCACTAAAGCAGTTGCCTCTGTGAATCGGGTGTGTTGAGATATTAGAAGCAGAAGTTGTAGGAATTTCTTTGCAAGTCAACAAGTCTAGAAGCACAATTCTCTGAAAACCAGCATGCAATACCTTCCAGCATGAATCACTATTAGGAAGGACACGATTTTTCACAGTAATCACTTTCAGCCCTTTTCAGTTGCATTTGCATGGCTGTCAAACTGCTACTAATGTCGGCTTCTGCAATCATGACAGTTACAGACCTTTTCAAACATGACAACATAAACCTTCTAAATGGGCCCCTTTGTGTTTCCTGTTGCGATGTTTGTTAATGCAGTAGCTAACAGGAAGTAAACTTGGACCAAAGCTGTTGCCCTAGCAACAGAATGGCAATGAAAAGGCCTATACAAGAGCATTTGATCAAAATAAATTTAGACAGATATCTTAAAATCCTCGGGGATCAGTTTACTGTTAACTGTTTACACCTGACGCTACACCTGATTGCACGATTAACACGACTGCTGTTTAGACAAGTAATAATAACACACCATAATTGCGTCCGAAATTCCATACTAACATGTTATGTAGTACGCTTATACAGTATGGGAGATTTTTAGTATGTTCGAAACCTTAGTATGAAACAAATATAATGCGAATTGCATACTAATTCCTGTGAAATATTACAGTATGCAAATGCTTGACACTACGGCAGCATAAATCCCACAATGCCATGCGGTAGTGACGACAACATTCATAACAGACATGGCCTACAAATATACGTCATCCCTGCAGCACTCTACTGGCAGACAGCTCTGTAACGTCAATAACGCTTCAATTTAAGTGTAAGTAATGTCACTGTGCTAGGCTTAATATATTGTTTAAATTAGCTCAGAATTCAATTCTCATAAATCGTTTGGTCACATGAGGTGGGCACAGGTTACCATGGTGACACGTCTCCAACCGGCAAGGAGGCTCTCAGGAAGTGACGACGTAAATTACTGCTCAGTGTGTCCGAAAAGATACATACTAGTGTTTATTCACACAAACGTATGTTGAACGATAGTACACACATAGGGTCTGTAGAGCATAGTGTGCGATTTCAGACAAAGCCCTAATCAGAGCTTTTATATGATTTTTCTTTTTTATATTAACTGAATCCTGTTCGCTTTGAGTCACATTTAAACAATACAGTCTGTCTTCATTAAACTACAGGATCAGAGTGGCCTCATTTTGAGTGATTCATGACCAGTTGTCAGCTTCCTTTCCTCCTCAGTCTGGACTCGACTCGTAACTGACCACAGTTGGCCCTGCTGAGCCAACACATTAACAATGGAAAAGGCCACATTAGAGCAGCCACTTTGATTTGTGAAAAACCTCAGCTCCCAGAGGAGCAGCCACAAAGTCAGCCATGATTAGTACTACGTCTAACAAGATCTATGTAAGGGGGTTTGCAGCATGGTGAAGTTACTTGGTTAGTGAGCTCTTATGTATGTTAGAAAGAGGAAAAGGATGAGGCTCGGAGGATGCATTAGAAAGATAGGGAGCGCTTTAAGAGGACTGGCAGGGGAAAGAGACAGTTGGACTATACCTTGAGGGTGGACTCTCTCCTTACTGGCAGGTTTTTGGTTTGAGTGAGTGAATAGTTTATCTCTGTACTCAAGCACTGGGTGGTTGTTTGTACAGGAGGTAGAGAAAGAAGATGAGGGCAGGGAGAGGGGCATGGAAAAAATAAATCATGTCAACATCATACGGACATCACCACCTACCCTACAAATCATTTCAGACAACAGAAACATGCAAATGAAGAGTTGAGACTGGTCCACTCAAAGTTATTTTAAATGATCCAGAGAATGATTGTCATAGCATGCATGAATATGTTCGTCCAGTGTTATGATTGATGGTGTGAATGTTTATCAGGAACACATTCTGCTTTAGAAACCTGTGATGTCTGTAACAGGTGCTCCAGGCTGGAGTCACAGTTTGTCATGTTGTTCTCTCCTCAGGTGGAGGCATGTTAACAGAGGTTGACTATGTATTCCACTGGATTTACTAATGTTACCACAATTTTCAGGCGTCAGTTTTACGTGGAAAACTCTCTGTGTCTTAAGAGCAGGCATGAAAATATTGCAAATGGACTGTGGTGGGGAAAATCAAACTGAATTAAACGTTATTTTACAGAAATCTCAATGACAGCCAACAAAGAGTGAGCACAAGACTGAACTAGCCGTCTAGAGAGATTCTATGTATTACCTATACTATTGAAAATAGACAGCGTAACTAGAAAGAAATTCTTAGAAAGAATTAACAATAGTTATAAATTAACACTATTATTTCTTTGATTTTTATTTTCTATATATGGTTATTACCTCCACCAAGGAGGTTATGTTTTTGGTTCGGTTTGTTTGTTTGTCTGTCAGTGGGATTACGGAAATACTGCTGGCCCGATTTTCATGAAACTTGGTGGAAGGGTGTAGCACGGGTCAAGGAAAAACCCATAAAATTTTGGAGTGGATCACTTTAGTAAACTTTAAAATTGCGAGATAGGGCATTTAGCCCTTGCGGAGGTCTGTGCTCTCTGAGTGCCCTTCTAGTTTTCTGTGTATTATTATACTATTAATAACAGGTGTTGTGTAGTTGTGCTTTGTGACACGGTGATAAAATGACTAAACGCTTTAGTTTGTGGGGTTTGTTCTGATTGTTTGTTTTTCTTTTTAGTGTGTTAGTGTTTTAAAATGTATGCATGGTTGTATTTGTAAATGTAAATTTATGGGTGCATATGTGTACTATGAATAAATGTATAGTTTTTATTTCTTATGATGTACAATCATGTATAGATTCTACTTTTTTTTATTAATGTAAATTCTTCCTCTATTCCGTTGTTAACTGTGAGCATGAGTGCAAATAAACTCAATTGTACTCTTCTCAATAGACATTTTATGACTTCATTTTCCTCAGTATTTGCCACATCAGCCACATCAATATCATCTCCGCCTGCTGCATCCGCTCTCTGTTGGGATCTTTGATAAGCTTGTTTAATGCCTCCGTCTGCATTATTAATATGATTAGAACATTATATTATAATTTTATGTGTAATAGACAGTTTTACTCAGATGGAGTTGAACTGAGAGATGATCTCTACAATATCACAGATTTTCTGACCTTGGTAATCTCAGACAAGTCAGATCACTTCATTTGCACCACTTTCAAAACTCGAAAGTCCTGGCTCCAAGGAGGCAAAGAGTATGTCAGTGATAATCCTGCACTTTAAATCCAGTAATTATGACTGGACAGAAAAGCTCATGTTTTAAGTAACCAGATGTGGCGCGTCATCCTTTTTAGTGCTGAGTCGGTTTAAGAAATCATTGCCCTTTGACATTCATCTGACTAACACCTCAGACATGCACCGGCACCAAGTACAACATCTGGCTGAGACAAACCACTCTAGAAATAGTGTACTGGTTGTTTCCTCTGAGGAGTTCACATTCCAGTTAACACAGTCATGATGAATTGTCCATTTTACAGCACATTGAGTTTCGATCTGTGAGATTACATTTACAGTAATGGTCATTATTGGCAGAAACACTACAGGTCACAAGAACACAAAAGGTCAATGTGGCAGTGAGTTTCTGTTATGAAATATATATCCTTAAACTTCACATAAATAACAGATACTTAACAAGGTGTATAAACCATAGATCCACATAATAGAATAAACTGTGCATATAACAACCTGATACATTCACTTCGGGCACTAAGGCTCAAATTATTTTCATGATCTGTTTACAGTTTTTTTTAATTATGAGAAAATTACTGAAAATAGTCCGTCATTTGTCCCGTGGTTGTTTATTTAGAGTCTATTATTTAGTCTCATTCTTGCTCTCCAATATTTTTATAATCCTTATACTGTATGATCACAGTACTTTCACAAATATTCAGTTTATAATTGCTCACGTTCAGGCATTATATTCATGGTATGATAACTATAAAAACGACAGTCTGAAGTCGGCATTCATTGTAGAGAAAGTTATTTTTAGATAAATATTAAAACATTGAAATCACTATTAACATTTGCAATTTACTTTGAACAGTAGTAAGTATTGTTGGCCTGTACATTATGACTCATACGTTCTTATAAATGTATGCAACTTTCTAAAGTCACAGTAATATCCTCTTTTACAAGAAGAGTACTCCTTCAGTACAATCTGAATGAAACACAAAGTCCTCCTTCCAGGATGTCTGTGATTTAGTTGCATACTTTTCATTGTGAGTGTGATTTACCAGGTTGTGACGACACATTCAATCATATTTCTAAAATGTGAGATGAAATGTGTTTTATAACAAGAGAAAAATGGGAGAATATGTGACCCAAGTAGACAACAGAGGGAAGGGCAGAATATCTAGGAAAACCAGGAGTGTAGACAAAACAACCTCCCTAAACTATTGTGATTATCCAATCGGTTAGCAAAAATGAATTAACCCCCTTCTTGTAACCTTTCCCCCTCAAAGGGATAGTTTGGGTGTTTTGAAGTGGGGTTGTATGAGGTACTTATCAATAGTCAGTGTATTACCTACAGTAGATGATAGTCGGCACGCCCCCAGCTTTTAGAAACAGACAGGAGTTACTGCACAGAAGCAAAGTAATGTACTGCTGTGGACGGGGCCTGCAGCAAAACGTATTTTAGCCACCTAAAAGAAAGACTCACCTTAAAAAAAACAATATCAGTTTAAGTGTACACTATATTTAGAATATTATCGCCAGTTTACCTTGCTGTCAGGCAGCCTTTCTGACGGGGAACCGAAGCAGTTGTATCCATCTATGCTCTCGCCAAAGCCACCAGACTCCATTGAAAAAAACTGTAATTTTACCTCGCAGAACACGGGAGTTGCTCGTCTACCGCTGCCTCGATCAGTTAGTTTGTTTGTGTTCTTCTGTAACTTAAGTAAATCCAAACTAACCAAAGTCACACATAACACAAACAAACTAAAATACTCAAAATATTACGTACACTTAAACTGATATTTTTTAGGTGAGCCTTTCTTTTACGTGGCTAAAATATGTTTTGCTTCCATCCATTCCTCCTGTCTGCTTCTCCAAACTGGGGGCGTGCCAACCGTCATCTACTGTAAATAATACACCGACTATGGATAAGTACCTCATACAACCCCACTTCAAAACACCAACGCTATCCCTTTAACAGACTAGATGATGCTAAAACACTCAACAGTCTTACAGATGACAGATTCTGGTGTTTCATATTTCACCTGGCATCAGGAGGACACACGTGGACATGTTGAGTAGGAAACAGAGAACAACACTCACCTCCTCTGGTAAAGCTGTTTGAGAATGGGAGATCTAAATGGACAGGAGCCATCTTTGGTATCCGTGATGTTCTCCTGTCACTGCCTGAAGACAAAACATTCACACAATACAACAAGTGTCAGCGTTCAGGAAGGTATTTTTTCGTACAGCACCAAATCATAAACAAGACAAGATGACAAATGAGCACTCCCTT
>CAKAKR010060797.1:0-20355 GCA_916700685.1 Adelosebastes latens | reverse complement strand
ATGATATCATTGAATTATAATTATTGATGCATTAGGCATTAATGTGTAGCCTACATCACTTCAATGTTTCAGCTGGTAAAGATGGGGCTAATTTTAACTAGGCTACTTTATATACTGCTAGGTAGATGGTGAATTTCTCAAAGGGGATCAATAAAGACTCATCTTACTGATAAAGTTAGCTACTGTGGTGCAGTTTGGAATCAGAGGGAGAGAAAACACTGGACAGCGCCCGTGGTTCGATCCCAGGGAGGGAGAGAGAGCAGGAAATTCTACAGGAGAATTGTTGTTCGAAGTAACCACTGAGCTATACCAGTGCGAGAGAAGTGTTAAGAGAGTGCCTTTATAAACATGACTCATCAATTATTGAATTAATAATTCAATAAAACCGACGGGAAACCGGCTTCATAAACATGAGTCTGTGACTGCTGCAGAGTCCACTCTGTGATGCATATACAGAGAGGGACCTGTGCTCATGATATTCCAGCCATTTCCCCAAACCACGCTGGCTGACCTGCAACGAATCCTGGTTGAGGAATGGAACGCCATCCCACAGCAACGTGTGACCAGGTTGGTGACCAGCATGAGGAGGAGGTGCCAGGCTGTTGTGGCTGCGTATAGATCTTCCACCTCTACTGAGGCTCCTGACGGTGTATTAAATGAATAAAGTGTAAAATTGCCACTATGTCTTGTTTGTTCCTTTTTACTGATAGAGAGTTCAATCATCCAATCCACCAAACAACTCAAAACAAGAGTCAATACCAAAAGGAGAATACACTGTTTACCATTGGCAGAGCATTTTGGCAAATTTTTCTTGGGCGCTACCCACATAATCAGCTGTGCTGCTCATCCCACAAATGCATGATCCTTACAAGTTGGACATAATTGTGAAGGTAAATAAACAGGCTGTCCAACGATGTAAAATACAATGCCAATTAGCATTGTAACAACAGAGAAATAATCGACCAAACACAAATTTCCAAAAAAAAATGTCTGAGTTTATCTGCAGAGCTGAAGAGTGGATTGTAAGGATTCAGAAAAGGTCTTGAATCATGTGTGGAAATGAATGTGCAAATGCAGTTTGGATATCAGAAAGCAAAGTGAAGGAAGACCAGATCAACCAGACTGCAGATAGAGTCTGTGGGGATCACTGAAACCTTTGACCCCTGACTTCCTGTCAATTAACACTTGAGTTCTCTAATAAAAGCCAGTTCACACACCTCACCATCACCTAAAGACCCCAGCTTGATTCTCCCCCTGGTCCTCCCTCTGGTGGTCATCTGATATTATTCACTGGATGAGATTTCTGCCCTGTCACAGTAATAGTATTGCTGCTGATGTGGTGCTCTGTAGGTTCATGTGGTTCCAAAAGGTCAGCAGAGATCCTGGAATCTTGAAGACAGAGCTGAGGCCGATGTACTGAGAGTCTTTATCAGAATGAAAGACAGCAGGTCAGACCAGAGGGAGAGAAAACACTGGACAGCGCCCGTGGTTTGATCCCGGGGAGGGATAGAGAGCAGCGAATTCTTCAGGAGAATTGATGTTCGAAGTAACCACTGAGCTATACCAGTGCGAGGGAAGTGTCAGGAGAGTGGTTTTATAAACATGACTCATCAAAGCTCACATGTTTTACTTCAGACGAGGATAAAGGGTTCTTTTCAGTCTATTTTGAATGTCTTACAAAGAGAAATACTGCGTGGTGGATAATAGATATGGAGGACGAAAGAACGTAGACTACCAAAAGTAAAACTAGGCTGCTCATTATGTAGAATGGCCCATTTTAGAATCATGAAATATGATATCATTGAATTATAATTATTGATGCATTAGGCATTAATGTGTAGCCTACATCACTTCAATGTTTCAGCTGGTAAAGATGGGGCTAATTTTAACTAGGCTACTTTATATACTGCTAGGTAGCTTGTGAATTTCTCAAAGGGGATCAATAAAGACTTATCTTACTGTAAAAGTTAGTTACTGTGGTGCAGTTTGGAATCAGAGTGAGAGAAAACATTGGACAGCGCCGATATGATATTGATATGATATATGATATATATGATATTTGAAACCTGTTCACACAGTTGGCATATAAGGAGCCAAAGATGCAATTCAAAGTCATGTTGTAAGAATGCTCCTTGGTTCATTAGTCTATATATCTGCAGAGTTGAAGAGTGGATTGTAAGGATAAGTATTGCTGCTGATGTGATGCTCTGTAGGCTTATGTGGTTCCAGAGGTCCTGGTCTTGAAGTCAGAGCTGAGGCCGATGTACTGAGAGTCTTTATCAGAATGAAAGACAGCAGGTCAGACCAGAGGGAGAGAAAACACTGGACAGAGCCCGTGGTTGGATCCCAGGGAGGGATAGCAATCACAGAACTCTTCAGCAGAATTGTTGATGGAAGTAACCACTGAGCTACACCAGTGCAGCAGGTTTGGTGGGAAACTGGCTTCATAAACATGAGTCTGTGACTGCTGCAGAGTCTCCTCTGTGATGCATGTACAGAGAGGGACCTGTGCTCATGATATTCCAGCCATTTCCTATGCAGGCCCCAAGTAAAATATTCATTGTTATATAGTCTTTTACTTGGTTGTATTTTTTTTAATAAGCTCCTGATTCATTATAGGACATAGGATATCTAGAAGTGACTAGCGGGGAGTCCCAGATATTTAAACCTCTTTAACACACACTGATGACACATTGGGGTTGTTGACATTAAATGCAACAGCAACAAGGCCGTTTTTATTTCAATAATAGTTTTTATTTCAATAAAATCACAGAAATGTGAAACTTGTTCACACAGTTGGCAGATAAGGAGCCAAAGATACAACTCAAAGTCATGTTGAAAGAATGCTCCTTGGTTCATTAGTCTATATATCTGCAGAGTTGAAGAGTGGATTGTAAGGATTCAGAAAAGGTCTTGAATCATGCGTGGAAATGAATGTGCAAATGCAGTTTGGATATCAGACAGCAAAGTGAAAGAAGACCAGATCAACCAGACTGCAGATAGAGTCTGTGGGGATCACTGAAACCTTTGACCCCTGACTTCCTGTCAATTAACACTTGAGTTCTCTAATAAAAGCCAGTTCACACACCTCACCATCACCTAAAGACCCCAGCTTGATTCTCCCTCTGGTGAACGTCTCCCTCTGGTGGTCATCTGATAATATTCACTGGATTAGATTTCTGCCCTGTCACAGTAATAGTATTGCCGCTGATGTGGTGCTCTGTAGGCTTATGTGGTTCAATAAAACGTCAGCAAGAAATCCTGGAATCTTGACGACAGAGCTGAGGCCGATGTACTGAGAGTCTTTATCAGAATGAAAGACAGCAGGTCAGACCAGAGGGAGAGAAAACACTGGACAGCGCACGTGGTTTGATCCCGTGGAGGGATAGAGAGCAGCGAATTCTTCAGAGAGAATTGATGTTCGAAGTAACCACTGAGCTATACCAGTGCAACAGCTGAAGCAGGACAGTGGCTTTATAAACATGACTTAATAAGACTCCCATGTGTTGCTTCAGACTAGGATAACGGGAACGAGAATGGAACTGTTCTGCCAGTCTACTTTGAATGTTTGCCAGAAAAAAAGTTCCCTGGTGGATAATGGATATGGAGGATAAAAAATGACAAATCGATGGATAAATAAATACACAAATAAATGCTGAAATAAATACAAAAAAAAATAAAATAGTTATCTAATACAGAAATAAAATAAAGAAATAAAAACAGAAACTAATAAATGAATGAGTGAGTGATTAAATTAATACCCAATAAATCAAAACAAGCCTTTGATGTTCTATCAGAGCTACTCTGCTTCACTAATTAATGGAAATATGTGCTTACTCTTCTATTTACCAAACTGAGACAGTTCTACTCAGTGTAACTGTGGTGTTTATAAGAGTCTATATCAGAATAAAAAGACAGCAGGTCAGACCAGAGGGAGAGAAAACACTGGACAATGCCCGTGGTTTGATCCCGGGGAGGGAGAGAACCACGTAATCAAATAGATTTGAGGAGTGAAGTAACCACTGAGCTACACCAGTGCATCTGTAACAGCAGGAAACAGACCTTATCAAGGCTGCTGTTGTCTGCTCTGTAGGTCCTGATGGGACGCTGCTGTGGAGAAATGAACTTTAATATGCTGCAACAGTGTTTTTTTCCTAAAAGAAGACATTACTGTAAAAGATAGCTATTGTAAAACAGTGCAATGTAAATAAATACATTTCTGTTGATCAAAGCTTCCACGACAAATCAATCATGTTGTGTGGCTGTCTGTACCGATGACCTTCCACAGAGACAGAATCACCACAGACCACAGTAAGGTTGGAGCTCGATGCAGCAGTAAGCTTGTGGTGCCAGCACAGGGCTTGATGCTGCCTGAAGAGATAGTGAGAGAGAGAGATTAAGCTCAGCAGCAGTCATTTTGCTGCACCCTGTTCATCTGTTATGTTTGTACCCAAACCAATGCGATCAACACACAAATGCGTGAAATGACCACAACTTCTCAACAGCGCATTACGTGGTAGTGGCACAAATAATCAATCAATAATAAATTGTATCCAGCGGCTGGATTAACCTGCCAGGGAGCCAAGGGCAAAAACATGCTGCTGGGCACCCAATGCTGATGACTGAACGCTCCGCAGGACTTTTAATACTTGAAATTTGTATTTACAAATGGAAAGTTATACTTACTTTTTCCTTTACTTATGCTGTAGTCTATAGTGATTTCCTTCTTTTCCTTCCTGCCTTTTCGCGTCAGTATGCAGGTGTAGTTCGTGGTTTTATTGGCGTACAGCACAGGATGGTCTGGAATAGTATGATTGCACTTCATGGATGTGTTCGCCAGCAGAGTCCCGTTGGATGTCTTAAATTCACATTCGAAGGGTGGAGAGTCTGTACAGTTTCCATAAAAGCAGTCCAACCTTCAAAAGATCAAAATGTTGTGGTTAATTTTTTGGAGGCACACTTTTTTTAATGTCAAAGCCTACAGCAAAGGCATACCAAATAAGAGTAATGAATGTGAGGACTCATGTGTGTTGTCAACTATGTGTTGTTAATGAGTAGACTGGATGCTTGAACCTGAGGCCTTTCTTGTTTGTGCAGGCAGTTAAACTGCCGAAATCCCCATGCTTTTTGGTAGAAGTTGAACCTGCAATCAGATGGCACGTTTGTTTGTACAAACCATTTCATACTGTATGAACATTTCAAGATTTCTTAAAACCTATACACCCAATTTTAAATAATAAATAATATAAATAATAATAAACAAGTTTAAATAATTTCAAATTGTCAGGTGAATAGTAATTCCATGATTTCTGAATGAAGATTGTCTTTCAGCCAGATGTTAAGCTGAGGACACACCAAGCCGACATCGAAGAACTAGCGGCAACGAAGGCCGCCCGTTGAGTCGCCTCCCGTTGTCTTCGTCTTGGCCAAAAAGTTGCACTCGAACACACCTCAAAAACCACAGCTGATGGCCAACTACCACGTACGTAATGCGCCTGTGTGACATAAAATAACTCTCCACACCAGCAGGTCGCGGTAGTCCGCATTTGTCATTAAAAAATGGAAACCAGAAGACCGGGGACTGCGGATATACAAGCCGTTGCTATGATATGTACATGAAACAAAGCGACGTTTGCCGCCCATTTTCACACCACTCTCACTCATTCCAAATGGCCATGTCCCTGTGAAAATATCCGTGTATTGGAATGATCAGATGAGATGAAGATGAAAAATGAGAAGAGCCTTCTGTGTTTTTCCTTTACTCGTTGGCTTGCTTTCTCTTCTGATTTTGACTCTAATGATTCATTTAAACTGAACAGCCAATCAGAGTGATTTCTCTCACCGACGGGCTCCGCCGCCGATTCAACATGCTGAATTGGCCGAAAACCTCAGACACGGGCAGATTAGAGCCGACACACCACAAAAACTAGGCCGACAGACGCTCACTGACGGCCCCAAACTGTCCGACGGCTGACCGTCGGCTTGGTGTGTCAGGGCCTTTAAACACATCCTAAATATCTCAAACCAACAGCTCACATACTGTAGGTCCACAACTCAGACAGGCAAGAAAATGGTGGAGTGGGCAGAGGAGGGCGGGGTCCTGCCGTCCTCCCTGGAGGCGGGACCTCTTCTATGAATTCAATGCATTTCATTTTTTTCAAACTAATCTGTGATTGGCCAAAACACGTAAAATGATGCTCCAAGGGAGGACAGCCTACCTTGGGTTGTTACTAATCAACAACCAGAAGAATACAAGATTGACATCACATTAGTCCAATGATGATTTCCAAATCAGGTCTTCACAACAAGTTTCCCTTCTTTTATCGAGCAGTAGCTAGCTATTTGCCTTAACCAACACAATAGTTAACTTGTTGCAGTAGCCCTGAAAGACCTGCACAGCAGTCCGTCGCCCATACCAGGATGTCCTGGATGAGCAGAGTGCAGCAGCACGGCTGAGCGAGGGACGAGGATGCCCGGGGCCCAACCCCAACTGGGAGTGGATGGAGAGCTCCACTCTGCTGGGGCAGCCTCAGGCCTCGCTGTCAGCTGTCCGGGCTGGACCCACAGCGGGACTCCGTGGTGTGCAGCGGCCCAACCACTCACCTAGGACCGGATCCCGGTATTGGCGACGGACTGCTATGGGCGGCAGTTTACAGATAGGTTTCTAGTGACACATTACGTACACGCACTCATTCCCATCCTGAGGCCACAGTGATTGTTTTTAAGAAATCGTGTAAGCCATTGTTTTAGTGCTTAATTTTTCTTTTTACATAAGAAAGAGATAAGTAGTCAACTAGTGTAATAATAATAATAATAATTATTATTTTATTTATATAGCACTTGTCAAATTTAAGCACAAAGTGCTTTCCAGATTAAAATTTTAAAATCTGTATCCCTTGTAACCCCCCCTACATGACATACAAACATTAGGAACATGACAGCACATAAGATAACATGACGGCATGTGGGTTGGTTTTCCTCCTTTTTTGAGTCACCAGCCTCCACTGAGTGGTGCTCCACAACACCTGTGAACACACTTTGATGTGTAAAATCGGTGGAGTTCCTCTTTAAACACCTGGCTTTGCTCAGTAATGCCTGCACAGACATGAGAATGGTGTTATTTATCATTATTCATATGGTATCATTAATGATCTTATTTCACTCACAAAGCAAGGTGTAATACACAGATTGTTGAATTACTCCTCTAACGTCACCCAGAAGAACCTTTATTCTAGTCAGAGCTGGACGACATCATGTTTAGGAAAATCAACTTACAATTTTGATCAAATGTTCTTCGATCAATGAAACAGCAACAACAGCAATAACAGACACACACACACACACACACACACACACACACACACACACACACACACACACACACACACACACACACACACACACAAAAACACACAAGCACAACAAAAACAACTCAATAGTGTAACAGTGATGTAATCCAATCTCTCAAATTGGATTAAGGCTGGTTCTGCTGATTGATAAACTCGTTACAGAAGCAACAGTAACCACTAAATTGTTGTTAGCGTCCTCCTGAATGTCAAAGCTACAAACAGCCGCCCACGGCTGCTCATATCCACCGTTAAACTCATATATCATGCACCGTGATGCATCTAAATAGATCATTCATTGTTTTATTAGTTTAAAATAAAATCCACTTTCTACTATTTGAAGTGACTTACCTATGAAGAGGAAGAGAAGAGACAAAGAGATGTGCATTTTCCTGTGACATTTGACAAAAACAAAATGTGGTACAGTCATTAAGGGGGAAAAAAGATTAGATCTCCATCTATGAGAAGAATACATGTCACACTTTTATATGAGATTTTATAACCATTCAATCCAAATGCTGCAAGTCCTTTCATCATGACAAGAGACAAATGTCTATCTTATTCAGCTGGATATGGATATAAGGAATAAAATGTTCCTGAACAAATCCGTATTAATACACATGTTTAATATGATTATTGATCGTCCCCTGTCCAGCAGCAGTTTTATAAGATTTAAAATCCATAAAACCATTAAATGAGAGCAAGCATTAGTCTTCTATTTCACTTTTATCAGAACATTAGCCCATTTCAAACCCTAAGGTCATTGCTACATGTAACGTGTAAGAAGCCTTCAACTTAACTTAATGGTCAGACAACAGTTGCCGTGTTCCAACAGGTCTTATGCACAGTTTCAAGTGAATATACAGTAGCTTATGTAAAAATTTGTTTGCGTGTAAATGTAAATGTATATCAATGTCTTACCGTTGATTCGTGTTCTTTTCTCTTCCGTGACTTGCAACAGGCGATGGCAGAAATGACAGAATCAGTGTGGTGGGCTGGGCTGGGCAGGGCAGGATGAGGGAAGCAGCTGGAGAGGAAGCGGGTGGGAGGCTTGGGTGGAAGATAGTCTTAAAGTGCTACTGTATCGTACAGTACAGATTGTTGCTGTCTGAGTTCTATGCATGGGTGATTGCTGATGTAAAATGTCTTATTTTTGCACTTTGTTGCTTTGCACGCTTTGAGCAAGACACTTCCGTCAGACATTAAAATGTTAAGTGTCTGCAGAGTATAGTGGATGTGCAGAGTACAGTGTCTAATGCGCCCCTCTGGAAGAATATTAATATAGAGTAAATATTTTTGTGATCAACTTCATGTGAATATGAGGATGGGGTAACAAGTTTGTTAAGCCATAGAGAAAAACAAGTCTACATGAATTATTAAGTAAAGTAGCTTTGATATTGCAGCCCTTTGTCTTCCTCATAACCCTCTCTCTATCTTTCCATAAACCATCATATTCAAAACAATTCATACTGGAGTGATTTTAGGACAGGTCCACCTTCCACAGTCTGTCGATATAGCTGCGTAGTGAGAGGGGCTGCTGATTCCCGAAGTGGTTTCCCCCATCCCCCATTCGGTATTAGCATTTTTCTTTTAGTGATAGCCTCAGTGTTACTGAGTCTCCTCCTGGATGATGTAACAGTCTTACAGGTTTATGGTATGGCCACCTGTTTCAAATATATCAACTTTGCTTCTGATAAATCATGTAATCATGCAACCATGCTGGATTCACAGAGTGACCTAGAAGTTAAAAGTGAAGTGTAGTGAAGTTAGCTCTAGCTAGTCCAGCTATTAGTGGCACATGTAACAGAATTTTAAGCTTGATGATCGGATGTTTCTTGGCAAAATGCACCTTGTGAGTCGTAGTTAACGTCTACCTCAAAGTTTCTATGTACACAATTATCTTATACCATACTATAACTTTTACTCTTGTGTGTTATACTCTATTTTAGCTTCTATTCAAGCTTTTATTTTTAGCTTGTTTTTATTTTCTGATCTTTAACGTTTTTTATGTTTTATGACTGTTTTAATTATGTCTTGAAGTGGGGACAGAGATGTTAGAGAATGGTACAAAGCTAAACGTTGACTCTTTTTTTTGTGGTCATAAAGAAACACATCTGTGTAACACCGCAAAATCTCAAATTTACACGACACCTGGACGTATACATGTATCATAGGCTGTTTCTGTCCATCAGTGACAGGCTGTGGAACCAGTAGATAACAGGAAAGGTCAAAAGACTCTCAGTAGATGATTCATTGAAAACAGGAGACACCCAGGCCCCTATTTTAATCATGCAAGTGCAACAGCCAGCGTACATTTGTAGGTCTTGGGCACATGGACTGTGTGGGTGTCTCCCAGCACACCTGCTATTTTGGTTCATGTAGTTGAAGTGGGTAAAGTTTTGCACATAATATTTAAATCAAAAAAGCTCTTCACACCTCTTAAAAAGGTGAGAAGCTTCTGTAGCTGTCAGTATACAGTTGAAGTAAAGTGGATGAGACAGATTCTCTGCATGCTACCACAGTTGCGGAGAAACACCAATTCAAAAGAAGTTTTTGGAATTTATCTGTCATTGTAGAAAACTAAAATCCATAACACAAGTTCATTATACACACTAAAAATCACTGGGTTAAAATGGCATTACTGTTAGGTTAGTGGATCGAAACACCCCTCCTGTTGATTGGTTTTCTACCCATGGGTACTGGGTAAAATCCAATTCAATTCGAGTCAATTTATTTTTATATAGCGTCAAATCATAACAGAAGTTATCTCGAAATGCTTTTCATATAGAGCAGGTCCAGACGTACTCTATAATTTAGAGACCCAACAAGAGATCCCCCATGAGCGTGCACTTGGTGCAACTGTGGCCAGAAAATACTCCACTTTAATGGGTAGAAACCTTGGGCAGTACCAGGCTCTGGGTGGGCGACCATCTGCCTCAACCGGATGAGTTTAAATTAATACCATAACACTGACACTGGGTCAGGACATCCCATTGGTACTGGGTAAAGTTGACTCATTATTAAATTGACCCATACTGGGTTAACCAAGGGATTTTTTTAGTTTTAACAAAGTAAAAAAGAAATTGTACTACTTATGCGGTCCATAAACAAAAGCTTAGCATGGGCCTCGTTTAGTTAGTAGCAGTGTCCTAGTAATGTTGACATGTCACATGTCAATATAAGAACACCTCAACTAAAAGGGCCCCAAACACTTATAGATTTATTATGATGTTTAGATATGAAACATATAGAGTTATTGAGACATGTTACTGTTCTAACTCATTATACCCTAAAATAATCTACAAAAGGCCCCCAAAGCACTCAAAGAGCACAGACCTCCGCCAAGCTGCCCGAGTACGATTGCCCCCCCTCTCCGTGCAGCTTGAGCCATCATCCACTTGTATTTTTGTTTATGTTGAGATCAGCTGTACGTAGCGGAGCAATGTAAAACACTTCATTCAAACCGGACAGAAACAAAATAAAACTCCCCTAAACCGTCGTCGTTACTCTTTCCAACAATCAACAAGTGTGCTTTGGTCGAACTCAACTGTAATTCCACAGAGTTTAATGTGAAAAGACGCCGATTCTACAGGTGTCCCCCCCTCCCTCAACCCCCCGCTCTCTCTGTCCCTCTCTCTGCAGGCAGAAGGAAAGAGGCAGGGTGACATGTCATGAAAGCGTCATCAGTTACACTGCGCATGTCTTAAAGCCTGTGGTGTTAATGCACAGGCTGACCGGAGTTATTAAAAAAAATTCCCGAAGCCGGATCATGATCTGGATCGCCACCAAAATCTAATGGATTGTTCATTGTGCCACACCCCACCCCTCCAAAATGTTTTATTCAAATCCATTCCGGACTTTTGGAGTAATACTCCAAACGGATAAACCAACAAACCAACAAACAAACCAACAAACCAACGCCGGTGAAAACATAACCTCCTTCCTAGGCCTCCGGCCTAGGTGGAGGTAAACATGCAACTCAACTGTATACTGTGTACTTCTACTTCAGAGGAAAACATTGTAGTACTACATTTACCTGACAGAGAAATGTTACTGGTGTAGGGATTTGGTAGGAACAGGTGTGGTTATTAACAAATTAATTAATAATATCAATAGAATTATTAGTATTAATACAAATTATCAATAAACATTAATAATAAACGGGGCACCACCCTTGAATCAGGGACCAATAACCAAAACGTTAATATAGTCTCATTAAATATACTAAACTATCAATTTGGACCTTTGATTAATAATTAAATTAATAACTATAACCAAATAGATAGTAAAGGTTGAAGGATATTGTAGTTCTTGACATAGCAGAGGTTGGCATTATTCACTCTTGTA
This sequence comes from Adelosebastes latens, assembly GCA_916700685.1. NCBI lineage: Eukaryota > Metazoa > Chordata > Actinopteri > Perciformes > Sebastidae > Adelosebastes > Adelosebastes latens. The sequence goes on along the minus strand of CAKAKR010060797.1, from coordinate 8,662 downwards.
CAACATTAAACAGACCAGCATGTATATTCCACAAACATTTATTTACAAGATAATAAAGGTGTAAAACACAATATTATTCTAACTAAATAACTAAACTAAACAAACCAAACACAGTGTGTGAGCATGTGTGTATGTTTGAGAGAGAGGGAGAGAGAGAGAGAGAGAGAGGGAGAGAGACAAGATGGCTGGCTACTTGTCTCAAGATGTTTGCATGTGCCTACAGACAAAATGGCGAGCACTGTGAAACTTCTTCGGAGCACATGTACTCAGGAAGGACAGAGAGGGGGGGTGATGTGGGGGTTGAGATTATCTGAATGTGTATGTTTATGTTTAACACTAATTCACCGTTTATGTATGTGATCTTAATGTGTGTCAGATAATGCAGTGGGTTAGAAAAGATGGTTAGTTTGCATGCAAGACCTTGTCTATGTGAAGCATAAACTAAACACATCAGATGTGGCGAAGCCACCTACCCAAATATCTTAACTACAAATAATATCACAACAATCAAACTCAATGAATAACATTAAACATATCAATACAGGTACATTCCAGAAATCAAAGTTGAACAGTCTTGCTCAGCCATGTGTAATTGCTACTGCTAAGGTAAGCCCAGTACGTTACCAATCCATGGAAGAAAGGGTTGTAATTCCATGTGTTGAAGTTGTGGTTCCAGGTCAAAGATGTTGTCTTTGCTGTGTGAGATCCAGTTGTGCAGTTTGGAGGGAAACTGGTCCAGTCATGTTTCTGCAGCTTGGTAGCTTGGTGCTAACTTCCTTGCTCTTATTGCTTGAAGTTAGCTGGTCAAAAGGCAGGCTCTCGCGTCTTCTGCCTTAGAAGTTCCTTGTGTTTCTATGTCTGTTTCCTAACAGGCCATAGATCAGAGCAGAGCTGCTTCTACAGGTTCTGGTCTGGAGGGAGAGCAGCAGTTCACCTCCCGCAGGTCAGCAGGGGTGAGAAGAAGGTGAAGAAAGAGGAAGAACAAAGGATTGTCCTTTGGTTTTGTCCTGGGTGAATTTCACAACTATGTGTGAATGAGTCATCAGCCAATGGTTACTGAGCTGAGTCCATGGGTGGAGATACTCAATGGGTGCATGACTAAAGGCTCCTGAGAAGCGTAGTACATTGTCTTTGCCACCAGTACTGATGGGTCCCAACACTGGTTATGTTGCAGACTCAGATTTGACTCACAAAATATAACAGTTAAAATATGATGCATTAAACTATCCAGCATCATATTGTAGCGACCCTGCAGGACTAACATAAGAGAGACACTTGGGGAGTTCATGGGGGTAGATGTTGTCCTAGTTAAGCTGGATAGGTCAGGTTCATTAAGAGGGGAGGGGGCAGAGAGAGCAAAGGAGTGTGGGAGAAGAAGGAGGAGGCAGAAGAAGAAAGGCAGCAGGAACACGCCACGAATGTTACGGCCAGTTTAGCTGATTAGCTAGTTTCGGCTACCAGCCTTTTGTTGTTTTGGGCACTCTTCCAACCCCGGGGTTAGCCTGTATCATAGGGTAATAAAACCCGGTTCTCCGGTTAAACTTCAGCCACCTTGTCCTCATCATTTAGCTAGCTAGCCAGCCGTGCTACGGAGCTGCGAGCGCTACAATATTGAAATTGTTAATTAAATTTAAGTACATTGTGCTGATAATACCTCTCTTTCACTCTTCACTTGTAATAAACATTTGAATGCAGGACTTTTACTGTGTGGTATTAATAGTTTTACTATTAATAGTTAATAGATATATATAATATATACAAGAAACCCAAGAAATACTGAACTTGTCGCGTGTCTGCACATCCTTGGGTCCCCAGCAACATGATCGGATGAGTGTTCCTCGAGATATGCAAATAACACAGTGGGACAGACAGACAGACAGACAGACAGACAGACAGACAGAGACAGACAGACATTCCTTGTTTTAGTTTTAATTAGATAAACTTGTGATGTGTGCAAGTTATAAACATTTCTTCTTCAGAATGGCATCTTTCTGCTTTTTAGGAGCATAACAATTTACTTCCTCTGTTGTTTTAGATGTGTATCAACCAGTCTGCCAATCTATTTACTCATTTTCATCTTGTCTCAACTGATTCTTTTAAAACTGTGTCTGAATTCACAATATCTACATAACAATCATCACTCTGCCCCTGGTTCATGCAACCAGTAAGCTATATCTTTTTTTCGAGCTTGTAACTGGAAATTAAGTGTGTTCTAGTCATTAGTGCATTAGGACTAATGGATATGGGTTAGCATATGTTTTCAATTTCCTGGATCTCGCTCCCCAAAGAGAAATTAGAAAACAGCCACGCCTTGAAAAATGGGAAGTGGTGCTAGACTGTGAGAAAAAGCTTCTCTGGAAATAACAACACAATGGAAATGTACAAAACAACATTTGATTGAAGAGAATGGACAGAAACTGTGCCTTCTCATACAACAGATACAACCCATAAATAGTGGTGGCCAGAAACACGACAACCTGAGATATCTGGAGATATTTTTGATAGCTATGCACCAGTGTATAAATATGACAAAAGCAATACTATAATGCTGCATATACTAAATAACTCAAGATCATGATACTTTAGGTATGACAATAATTTTGGTTCAGGAGCTTCTTTATCAGATTAACTACACTATACACTTTAAATAGTCTCGACCCTGGCTCAGAGTAGACAGGTTTAATATGTTGCAGCCTCCAGACGAGATCAATTTAAAGTGCTAAACAGAGCTGTGGTGAAACACGGGGAGGGGGCGGGAGGAACATCTCTTCTCAACAAATTTAATTTCCTCGTGCATAATTCCCTGGTTAAATTGGCTTTTGCTTGTACCTCTAAAACGAAATGTCAAATCTGACTCAACCAATGATCTGTACGCATCAAGACATCAAAGAAGGGTTCTAAAAAACCTTTTCTTAATTCATGCATGTCTGCAGTCACAGAGGAACACTTTGAATGAACAAGCATCGAATATAAATATGAATAATCCTCCTTCACCACCAATATCTCTGTGGGAGTGGCTGCTGCTGTTTGTCCTCAGTGTATAGGCATACTTTGTGTCATGAGGACTAGCAAAGAATATAGAAGCAAAGAGACGAAACTCTGGTGCTTTTTTGACAACAGCCGCCAGATGGCGCTGCGGTAGCGCTGCCGCCATTTTTGACTGAAAACGGCAATGAGTCTGTGGCCATGGATGTATAAAGAGATGTCTGTAAATCAGAGGATAATTTTTTTTCAGGTAAATCAACTTCCCAGTACGAACACTTAAATAGTCTTCATTTAAATCATTATGTCCTAAAAGTTGTAAAATGAACTAATAGCTGAATCCAGAGTTATTTTCCTCGTCATAATGAACGCGCATCAGACCCACGGGACTGCACCCAATATTTGACATATTCAGTTTTGCCAGCTTCCGGCTAGCTCAATGCGGCTGTAATAATGGATATATATTGGCTGTAAATCATCACTTTTATTATCTTATAATACACCCATGGGCTGTATGCTGTAAGCCTGTACCGTGGTGGATGTATTAACGTCTCTGTTCCCAAACAACCGGCTATCGGCCAGTAGCTAGTAGTGCTAGTAGTATGACATCAACAGAATTTAATGTAGTTGTAGGCTATTTACTAACACGCAGGGCAAAAGCACAGGACACAACCTCTTATACATCCATGGTCTGTGGTCTATTGGACATCGATTTTGGAGGTCTTTGACATGAAAAAGATTGAGATTGCTCTCAAAATCTGTGTGCTGGATTTTTTCTAACTTCCATTTATGTCCATCAATCACTTTAAGCTCCTCTGGGAAGCGGCCGGGCAAAAAGTTTAATAAATAAATAAGTAAGTATAAATAGTTATAATAGTATGCATATTTATAATAGTTTTATAGTTCAACAATTTTGTTTGACTTTTGAACAGCACTTTGTAGGCGGACGTTTTACTGGTGTCCGGTAGTCGCTTTAAGTTCAAAATGGAAGAAGCGTAGCTCTGGAGCTGGGCGCTGATGTTGCAATGGAATGAACAATTGACTTTCACATCTTAGCAATATACGTTTGTCGACCGTTTTATAAAACTAACTTTTTTAAATCATATTTGCTCCAATATGCCTACTGCTGCTTTAACTGTTTATAAGCCCTTTTCCTGACATTCTTTGCCAGTTTGGCAAAATGGTCATGTGCCTCATGCCTTTGAGTTCCAGCATTTGTATCTGTTGCTGTTTTTTTTTTTTCTTTTGTTACCTGTTGACCTGCTGCCTGCTCTGCCCCTTATGGTATTTGTTTACCATTCAAATGACCTACACATTCACAAAAGATTCACAGGAAATGATGCATGCATTAGTGTTCGTAATGTAACCCAATCCTTTTATTTTGAAGCAGTGGGAAACAGCCACAGTGAGCTGTTAGAGGAAGAGCTACTGTGGTTTGGGTGAACCAGCACACCTCGACACACAAACCAACACACCCTTGAACATTCATCCATCAATTATCTGTAACCGCTTATCCCATTTCGGGTTCGCGGGGGGTGCTGGAGTCGATCCCAGATGACTTTGGGCGAAGGCGGGGTACGCCAGACTATCACAAGGCTGAAGACAGAGACAGACAACCATTCACGCTCACATTCACACCTACGGGCAATTTAGAGTCAACAATGAACCAGCATGTCTCTGGACTGTAGGAGGAAGCCGGAGAACCCGGAGAAAACCCACACTAACACGGGGAGAACATGCAAACTCCGCACAGAAAGAACCCAAGCCAGTCCCTCTTGCTGTGAGGCGACAGTGCTAACCACTGCACCACCGTGCAGCTGGAATTGAACAGCAATGACATAATGTAATGAAATCTACATGGTGGTGCTTTTTACCCTGAATCAGTCTCTATAAATGACTTTGTCCTGTTGACGCTTTATGGTCAATAGTACAACCACATAGTCCCTTTAGGTAAACCTGAGTTGAAGGTCGTCAAATATTTTTGCAGATGCTGTGATAACCCCTAATACAAATGTCTTGTTTTGCAATATTTTGTAGCAGAGAATCCAATTATTAAACTGGGAAATGGATCTTGTTAGATGGCTGACGGGCCAGCAGAAGTATTATGGAGGCTTCTCCTCCACTCAGGTACAGCCTAAACAACTGCATGCTGAACTTATAGTTCCACTCCAGACTAGTTCGGCTGCTATGATTCATATTTTGTTTAACATGGCTTTCCCACATAAAGGACCCTATACTGTATCTTACACCCAGCACAACGCTGTTTGCGTGTGTGTGTGTGTGTGTGTGTGTGTGTGTGTGTGTGTGTGTGTGCGTGTGTGTGTGCGTGTGTGTGTGTGTGTATGTGTGTGTGTGTGTGTCCAGAGGGTTCAATCACAGTGACAGTCCAGTCTCCTAGTGTCAAGCTGACATTGGATGTGAACCAGAACAACAAAGTGCTCTACCAGGAGCCGCTGATAGTACAGCCTGGAGGTGAATGGCACTGCATGGGCTTCAGTGCAGGTCAGAGGCTCTTATTGTTTCTCCTCTGTGGCTAAGCTCAGGTCATTCACTTACACATTTTGCTGGTAATAGGTAATATACCTGTATTCCATGCTTTCAAATGAAACCCCCCTGCTGATATTCAACACAAACTAGGAAACTACCTGCTTGTTAACTGTATATGTAATATTCCAAAATGGCATATTCATGAACCCATGATTAGATAACTTGAGTAACAAAGCACAGTCTGTGGAAAAATATCCTGAAACAGTTTGTTCATTTCCAATGTACCTGTAGCCCAGATCTCTCTTCACTAACAACCCATCTCCTACTGATGTCACAACCATCAGTGTCGAGGTCAAAGCATAGTCCGACTGCACCAGCAAAAGACCCAAACTCACTCGTTTAGCTTTAAAATGAGAAAGTGTGCCCCGACTGATGGGCGGTGCTTGGTTTTGGCTCAACTGTTTTAAACGTACAGTAGACTAAAATTTGTTTCTGAAAACATTTGAGGTAAGAAATAGGCATCACAGTAACAGAATCTTGATTCATATTTGATCAGCGTTCCCTAGTTCCCTTATTCGCGAGTTTTGCGAGCAACGATGACAGCTTCTCGGCTCTGATTGGTCGTTTTGGTTCGGCCACGGTGAGAACTTTCAAAAGCCATTAGGAGCACTAGGAGGACGCAGAGGGACATGACTTTTCCCACAAATTGTCTGTCTCATGCACTACTGTCAGGATATAGTGACAGTTTTTTTAAAGTCAATCATATTTGCTCAAAGTTACCAACTACAGCTTTAAGTCAGAGCCTCAAGATCACATAATAAAGCAGGACCCACCTTAAACATCGGTGGATTCTTGTAGCGCAAATTCAAATGAAGTATTTGATAAACTACAATAAATAAATACTCTGATGATGGTGCTAGATGAAAGGTCAGGGGATCAAAGTTTTTACAAATCATCCTCTGGGTTGGAATGTTTATACAAGGGCTGTCAATCGATTGATTGATTTATCAAGTATTTAATACTCTTATCAACATTGGAGTGGGCAAAAATGCTGCTTTATACAAATGTATGTATATATTTATCATTGGAAATCAATGAACCACATTAGCCACAGGTGTGCCACGTTAGCCATCCTAATATAAACGCCGATGAATATTAGCGTATGCATGTGCACACACATACACGTGCGCGTGCATGAATGTACGGTACACTTAAGGGTCCCGGTGTGGGGGTTTGGAAATATGGTCACCCTAACCTGACTGGTCCCTGGTTTTCTGCTTGCCGTTTCAAACAGGAAACAACATGGCGGCCTGTTCGTAAACTTTCTGTTATTCTGTCTAAACAATCCACCAAAATCTACTTCTGAAAAGCGAGAAATAAGCTATGCCACTGCTGAATCTTGTTTCATTTTAGAACCAAATTGCCTAGTCTGACAGCTTGGTCCAAGTTTTGGGAGCCGGACGTGTCACGCTGGACAGACTCATTTGCATAAAGGACTGTTCCCGCCTTTTAATTTTGAAAGAGCAACGGCCAATGAGGAAACTCCAACACTTGGCCGACCAATCGTGTACCTTCATCAATCAGTCAGTCAGTGACAGATTTTTGCGTTTGTAGGGCTGGCCCTCTGCAGTCCAGCCAAAAAGCATCCATGTCAGAGCCTCCTGCCAACCTCCTGATCAAACACAAAAGTTCAGACTCTTTCACCACATGAGTGTTGCAATTATGATCTCAAACTTGATCAAAGAAACCTTATTTGATCTATGGCCTCAGGGTCCTGAGGGGGAGTGCTGAAGAGACACAGTGACATACTGACAGCTGTTGTTGCTATTGGGTTTGAGTTTGCGATGTTATGATTTGAGCATATGTTTTATGCTAAATGCAGTACCTGTGAGGGTTTCTGGACAATATTTGTCATTGTTATGCGTTGTTAATTGATTTCCAATAATAAATATATACATTCATTTCCATAAAGCAGCCTATTTGTCCACTCCCATGTTGATAAGAGTATTAAATACTTGACAAATCTCCCTTTAAGGTACATTTTGAACAGATAAAATATGTGTGATTAATTTGCGATTAATTCCGATTAAATATTTTAATCGATTGACAGCCCTAATAAATTTCAATCTCCATTTATTGAGATTATAATTGTATCTCATCGGCAAAAGATATTTGATCGTTGTATTTGTCCTGAAAGACATGATAACATCAACCCATAATGGTTCAGTCGAAGAACCAGTCGTTCATGAGCACAAACCCACTGAGACGAAGAACCAGTCGCTCATGAGCACAAACCCACTGAGACGAAAGACGAGTGCTGCTCAGTGACTCTCGTTCACACCAAACCAAAGGACCAAAAGAGTTGTTCATGAGTTGGTTCGCTAGTGGCGGGTGAACAGCACAAACCGGTTTACTTAGATGGACTATTCTTCTCATATAAGGAGGGACCCCAAAGAAAATTTTGCCTATAGGGCCCCCTGTTGTCTGGAGCCCGGACAGCACAACATTAAAAGTGGTTGCACACAATGCCTACATTTCATAATAAGTCAATTTATATAGTTTATTTTATATTATTTTTATAATATTATAATCATTATATATTTACTTCATATTTTTATAATAAATATTAATAATATAAATACTATATATTTCATAATTTACTATTTTATAGTTATGTTATAATAAGTAATAAGTCTTATGCAAATAGTTTTATTGTTGCCCCGTTTTAAATATTTCTTACTGTGTTGTAACTCATTTTCTCAGTTCTCAAATGTTTACCTAGTAGAAAAAATCACCTACTGTGGCCCTAGTAATCAGGTAAAGAGATGTTTGCATGACAAAATCAAACATCCCACGCTGGGTAAAGGGCATTGTTGCAGAACACATCTTACTGTAAGAATGATACGTCCAATGGATTTACGCAAATAGTTGACTACAGCCGTAACATCCTGGCATTGTCTCCATGGAAGGAATGCACAGAACAAAAGTTATGCTTAAAAGTTAAATACAAATTGATTGCGTACTATCCTAAAAATTAGATATAACGTAGAACAATATGACCCTGATTCTGCAGAAAAATGGCATTTTCACTTTTTCATTATTATTACCATTAAAATTGCAGTTAGCCCTACACACTACGTTAAACAACATGAAGTCTAGAAATGATTGACTTAAGGGATACGTGGAAATCAAA
>CAKAKR010060795.1:0-66290 GCA_916700685.1 Adelosebastes latens | reverse complement strand
CCAAACTTTGGATGTGGAGGTCCATACTCGTCACCGAACCTTAAAGCAGAAATGTCCAGAAAAATAATGTAAGGAGATGAAAACACAAAACATTCATTCAAACAATATAAAACATTTTTGAAAAGGTATCAGCCAGGCATTTTCAAGGAGAAAAATCTCAAACAGATAAACGACCAGGTACATCATCACTCACATCCCCTTTGTTGTTTCCACCTCCGCTGCAGTGGCATCAGAGAAGCGACTCTTTCTTTTTCTTTTACCTTGTCCCCGATCGTTAGCGGCCCCTGTCAGGAAACGCCTGAATGGCTCTGGGATATCAGACATGGCCCTGGTAGCTTCCACTCGTCTCTGGGAGGCGGGGGGTCCTGTTCGGCTCGGCCCAGGGTTGGCAACTGCCTCCTCTTGATGTGGTTCTCTTTTTTTATGACGATAATCTTTAATTATGTGAAACATATGGCCATCACGTAACCGCTCACTCTCCATAGGTGTGGGAAAGCTCCTCCTATTGGCCTCTGGATCACTCAATCCCTGCCTGCCTGCTCTATTAATAGTGTCATGTCTAGCAGATTCCCTGTCCATAGACCACCTTTGTTCATCCCCTTCTGGGTACACCGGCTGCGAGGGCGGATACTCGGAAGAACGAACTTGCCCACGCCTCCTAACTTCCGCAGTGTAGAACTCCTTCAGTGGATCTCTTTCTTCGTAGGGTCTTCTGTAAGGAGGAGCCTCCTCTGGGTAATACTCTCCATGCTGAGCCTCGCCATGGGGCATCTCCTCCCTTGGATCATACCTGGGATCACCACCTGGCTCTAGTACGGCTCTTCTTTGTGGCTCTTCAACATATTCCTCTTCATACTCATCATCACCATAATCAGGGTCCATTAACTCTTGTCTGTACAAATCACTCTCGCTGTAATCTGCCCTCTGCGGCTCCTCTTCCATGCAGTCTTGGCCGAGAGGGTCCTCCTGCTGGTACATCGGCCCGTCTCTGTTCAACATGTTCAACATGTAAGCGTCTTCTGGATGGAATAGGGGCGAAGGATACCTCCCTGGATGAGAGTACTCATCCTGGTAGTCCTTGAGGTCTGGTGTGTGTGGCGGCACATCTCGTTGGGTCTGTGAGATGTTTTGGCCCCTATTTTGCATCTGCCTTGGGGGAACTAGGGAAAAAGAGTAGACATATAAGTAAAACATAAAAGTATTACATACAATATTGCTCATATGAGCTGTTTTTTTAATCAGTTGAATTTGATGTATCACATTAGATTCTCTGAAAAGCATTAAATGCATGTCAACTAGTTTACTAAATGAAATATTTGTTTTCTGTAAATTCAGGAGAACGTAATGTTCAGTACATGTATAGTGTCAAAATACCTTTAAAAAAATGAAAAGGTATTCTTATAAAAAATGAGGTAAAAAAGACTATTGGCCAATCAAACATCAAGTGTCGGTCAGGCTATAATCATTATTAAAAACCTTCTAACATCCATCCTTTAAAACTGTCTAGAGCTGCAACGATAAATGATTAGTTGTCAACTATCAAATTAATCGTGTAAAAAAAAAAAGTCAAAATTCTCTGATTCCAGCTTCTTAAATGTGAATATTTTCTGGTTTCTTTACTCCTCTATGACAGTAAACTGAATATCTTTGAGTTGTGGACAAAACAAGACATTTGAAGACGTCATCTTGGGCTTTGGGAAACACTGATCCACATTTTTCACCATTTTCTGATATTTTATAGGACAAACAACTAACCAATCGAGAAAATAATCGACAGATTAATTGACAATGAAAATAATCGTTAGTTGCAGCCCTAAAACTGTCAGTGAAACTCTGACATTTCTATACATTCATCAATGCTCAGACAAGCAAGTGAGAACACATACCAAAAACATAGGAAATATTGAATGTAACCTTGCCAATATCTTATCCAACATCTATTACTACACAGTGTGAATGTACCTCTCGAGATGTTTAATTGGCCTTCTATCCCCCTTTTCGGCATTAGCTGAAACACAAAAAAAGACACAAACAACATGTGTTAGTCTCAAAATGATTAAGATTTTAAAAGTACATATTACTTAATAACATAATAACATTCATCCACCTTGTTGATCTCTACACGTCCCACATTTGGAGTTCCTCGTCCATCCTGTCTCTCTATTATTTCTGCTCTGGCTCGTACAATCTTTCCGCCGTGGGTTATTATGGATTGTTTATTCCAGGTCACCAAGTCTGACCGTTTCAGTTCCTGCATAAATACAACAGTAGAGGTATTCTCACTTTGTTTCGCCTTCTTAATTAAAAAGCAGAAGCAGACACTCAAAAAAGTAGTGGCGTTTTCTGAAAATGTTCACAATGCTTTACCACATATTTCTGCCGATGTTTACGTCCGATCACATGATGGACCATTTCCGGTAGGTTTGCATTGTGACGACACAGCGTACATGTGTATCTGGGGCCTGCTTGTGGTTCATTACTAGGCAGTTCGTCCAAATAGTTCAAACCTAAAAAACAAAATCAGAAAAAAGTTAAATAGGGATCAAATTAACATGGAAAATTGTTTAAAAAACTGTTATTCACCAATTATGGGTTCATCAAGCTTCATGTAATCCAGATATTGTAATATGTCCTTAAATGCCGGTATGTAGTGATGTCTGACAGCAAGCCCTGAGAAACCCAAACGCTGGTAGTTAGCAAAAAAAAAACATGACAACAGAGAGGGTTTTTAAAGATAATGTATTATATGTACAGTGCATGGTCTAACTTAAAGGAGCAGTGTGTAACAATTAGGAGGATTTATTGGCAGAAATGGAATATAATATTGAGTATTAAGTATGTTTTCTTTAGTGTATAATCACCTAAAAATAAGAATTGTTGTGTTTTCGTTACCTTAGAATGAGCCGTTTATATCTACATAGGGAGCGGGTCCTCTCTTCATGGAGCCAGCCGCCATGTTTCTACAGTAGCCCAGAACGGACAAACCAAACACTGGCTCTAGAGAGGGCCATTCACCTTTTCGTGTCGGCCACCCAAGTGCTCCTGCACGCTTGGCACACAGGAGAAGCTTCAGTTGGTTGCAATCTGCAACCTCACCGCTAGATGCCACCAGATCCTACACACTGCTCTATTAAGTGTAAAAATGCATTCTGGGTATTATTTATCTTACATAATTTGTGAGATGAACTCACGTTGCTGGCTAGATCACAGTACAGTACAAATACTAGTGCAATGTTCCATTATCTTTCATGTCATTTTATTTAGTTAAGATGTAGCTACAACTCAATGTATCATGTTGCACATTTCTGACCATCTTTTGTGTTCACCTTTTTCAGAACCACCATACATATATGGCATTTGACAGGCCAAGAGGTGTAAGGGAGGTAGCTGCAGTCAAAAGGGCTGAATTTTCCACTTCACATACTGATATCAGAAATCTGAATGCTGCACATCAGTAACCATATACAGTATATGTTTGTTTATGTATGATCTCCAAAGTTTCACCTTTGAACACTTCAAATTCTGCTCTACTTACATCAGCAGGGAGGTCGTCTCTTTGAGACAAACATGGAGCTCAATCTTCTGTATCTCATGATTCTTTGGTGTTGCTGTGCGAATTTCTTCAGGTTCAGAAATGTCAACCAAGATGATTTTATGGTATATAAACACTTACTTTGTAAGAAAAAAAATTCCTGGGGAGGCATTACGAGCCTTGGCCTCCTGTGACATCTTAAAGACAAAAGCTTACCGACGTTCCCAATAGTAGAGGAAAAATAATTTTTCCTACCATCCAAAAAAAAAATCCCCAAAAATAGCAAAAAAGGTATATTCAATTGAAGTATGAGCATGCCACAGCTCTTTGCTCAGTTAAAACAAACAGAAGACCACATTTCTGTATTTGAGCGTAAACCACTTTCTCCCACAGGTAAAACTGGAACATGTTTCCGCAGGTTGCACATTAGCAAACGTGCACAGGAGCCATTTGGAAACATTTCTGTGGCAGTTTCTTTTATACATGCAAGGAGCAAGAGCATACTTTTTCTTTTCTGTTTTGAACCCACCTCCCAACAGAAAGTTGGATCAAACAATCAGCTTGTTTGATGTGCAGGTTTGCGTAACACGTTGTTGACATTTGGTGTGCGTGCATCGGCTTCTCTGCAAGCCTCTGCGACCTACAGTTACACCCTTCTGTGCGTTGGACCACAGAGATGTTGGCAAGTGTTGGTGCACTCATTGATGCTCCAACACCACCATGATTTATGTAGCCGCCAAATTTGGCTACAGTTCAGTTTTGGGGCAGCCGTGTAGGCACTGGTGGGCCTGTGCTGCCCAATTTCATGCAAGTGCCACCCATTTGAATAATGGGTGAATATGAGTGACATTTCTGTTGACTCAAAGGACACCAGCAGAGGGCACACTCTCAGCTAGCGAGCAACAACAGGTCTCAGTTTCAATTTGAAATCTACCTACAGATAAAGAAACAGGGATCTTTATATATTTTTGAGCATTCCCAGAAGCAGCCAGTTGTGCCCACGGAGTCCAAACTGACAAACCAGGCCACACAGCAGAAGGAGCGTCTCCCCAGCCCAGCTCACAGCGTGCCGCCGAGCCCCGCTCACCTGCTATCCAAGTCCCTGATGCCGTTGCATCTGAGGCTGGATCCAGTCCAGGTGGTATTTCTATAATCGTTCTCCCACTGGTAAATGCGTGAGCCTGTCAGCCCAGATTGAGGTCATTTTGTACAAAACAATCAGTGACTGATTACTATTCAAGATGTTTCTCATCCAAGTTAACGTTGCGCACAATTTCTATGCAGTAACACTACAGAAGCCCAGTGTACATTATGGGATTACAGTAGAAGACCCTGAACTCACTGATTTTTTTGCAGCACATGAAATAGTCTCACTGCTCAAGACACAGTGGAACGCCTGTCCTCCACCATTAACAACAGGCCACCCATGTGGACATTTGAACTGACAATCAGCTCCAGTTAGCAGCACTCTGACTAGCTTTGGCCGGTTTCAGTACCCAGAATGATGTGCCAGTTCTGGCACATGTTTTATTACGAGACTTGCATTAGTCTGGAAATCCCAAGTGCTGGATTTATACAGCTGTCAAGCCATTTTGGCAACCTGGGACTTAACCTGACCCGTCAGATGGTTTGTTTCACGGAACTATCTGAGAAGCCGTCATTGGAAACTGATGGGAAAAAGGCAGGCACTTTCAAAAAACACTTGGCTGGTGATTGAATGGACCATCTTTCAATCAAACAAACAAGAGCGAAACTAACTCAAGCGGAAAAAAAAATTGCCTTCAGCACCTTCAGAAGTTTTTATATCTGACTATAGAGCGCTGGCACACATTTTGAATACAGTACGATACCGTCCAACCGATGACGTGTCCTTTGATTTGTTTTGAGTTCATAACCATTCTTAGAGGATCACAGCCATTGATGGATCTAGACTAAATGCTGTCCATTAAAACCAGGCAACAGATCAGAATGACCTCGGTTACCTTAGTGTGTGGACTGAATTATCTGCCAGAACAGACAGTAAATATACTCAAGAAGAACAAAATGACAAGGCTGAAAGATGAAGTCTACTTACCCGAAGCAACAAGGGCATCCTCTTTCTGCCAGGAACGAAAGGAGAGCAATACAAATTAAGTCAATCAGTGCTGGGTAAACGGGACACTGGTTCACCACTACAACAAACAGAGAAAGGGTTATATCATGGAAACATATCTTTGTAACACATAATGGTTGGCCAAAACCACAGCTCACTTGAGGTGCAGTAAAGGTACATATCCTCACCGTTTTTTAAACATAGCTGCATATACGTATAAAGCAGCCTTCCCTGGGAGAAGGCTATGTTAACTGTTTAAGACCAAATTTAATGTGAAAATGGATTTTTCTGTATGCAGAGAAGCAGTATCCAGTTTTCTTCAACACGACCAAAAGACATGGACCAAATGTTCAAGCATCTTTTGCTTACGCGCGTAACTACGCGTGATAAGAGTATTGGGCGGTGAGGTGAGCTCTACCAAAACGTGGCTGACCACACACCAGTACGGTGTCTGAACTTGAGGGTGGAATTTCACTCCTGTCCCACCCCACTCCGACAAACAAAAAACTCCCGTCCAGAGGATTCCTGAAAAAAATGCCAGCCTCGAACGCGTCCAGTGTAGACACTGACAAACGACTGAAGCTGCTGACAAGCTGATGTAGCTACACAGTGTGGACAATGTCTTCTTAACATCTGTAATGCTCAGTTGTCAAAGTATTGTCCATGTTTATTATTATTTGTCTTCCAGGCCTTCCAGTGTGAAAGTATTGAGTCTGAGGTCAGTTGTCAAACCGTCCCACCAACCTACACATGAATCTTCAGTCTCGTGCACTTTGCCTGTGTTGTCGACACCAGCGCAAACGAGCCTGACGGTGAAGGGCAATCATTGCAGGCTTCCTGGTAGCCTTATGAGCTCTGAGATTGGCTGTGTGCATTCTGTTCCTGACCGTCTGATCAGAGATCCTCATGCCATAACGTCCTGCAAACCTTGCCTGCAAATCTCTAGAAGACAGCCTACGGTTCCTCAGTGCTGTAGGGGTGATGAACCGGTCTTCCTGGGGTGTTGTCTTCCTGGGACGCCCACTTCGCAGTCTGTCTTTTACATCACCGGTTTCACAGAACTTGGCCTTCAGTTTGGAGATGGTACCAGGGCTGACTCCAAATAATGCTGCAACTTGGTTTTGCCTGCTGCAGCTTTTGGTCAAATCAAAACCATAGCAGAAGATTTATAGAAATCTTACAAGCGGCAAGTTTCTGGAAGAAGTTGGGAAACATATTTTTCTATACAAGGCTGACACGGAAAATTGCCAGAACATGTTGACCTCTGTGAGACAGAGGGTCAAGGACATCTTCCATGTGACACCACGAAGAGGACCTTCTGTGAAATACTGTTTCACAGAATAACCAGGATAACTTATCAAGCACAAATCCTTGCTCCAATATTCTTGTAAAAGTATCCAGGATTTATGGTTGACATGTACAAAACCATCAAGCACAATTCTAGTGGTGTTTGGTATGAGAAAGATCCATGGCATTAAGCTGTGTTGTTGCCTTGAGTCTCAATACTTGGCCGACGGGGTCCAAGAAAGGTGCAGGTTGAGCTATAGGTGATGACCTCCAGAAAACAAACATCTGCTTTAAAATCGAAAGAAGACATTTTGTGATACAAAGCAGTTAAACCGCACGTTTTTCAAAAACAGGAGACCTGCTGCTCTTGCAAAAAAAAAGTTGTGTCCATCACAATCGTGTGTGTTGGAAAAAAAAATGTTGCTGACGGCTTGGAAAGATAGTGAAATATCACTTTTGGATGCTCCTGTGAGTTTTATCTTGGACCTGTGGAAGAATAAAAAGAGGCCATGGCAAAAACAATAGTCACAGTTACTGATCATTAACCTTTAAGTCTATCACTGGGTGTTTTGGCTACCAGTAGTATTTCACAGACTGCATAACTTTCTGCAAATCTGCACCAGTAAATTGTGCCTGTGTACCTTTAAATGTCCTTGTGTAGTCAGGTGTATCTTGTACAAGGTATCACCCCTGATGGATTTCTCACAGACCTGGATTCAAAGATAAGACACAAATCCCAGCTATGTTAGGTACACATAGCCTAACTCAGGGGTCAGCAACCTTTGCTATCAAAAGAGCCATTTTAGGCAAAAAAATAAATAAAGAAATCTGTCTGGAGCCACAAAACATTTGAGCAGTGTGATGAAGGTAACACAGTTTATAGTCTAAGTATATAGTATATAAGTCTAATGCAGTGAGGGCCCAAGTGCAAATGTACTACAGAGTATTAGGGTCACATTGAGGGAAAAAAATCAGAGATTTCTAGGATAAAGTCATAATATTACGGAAAAAAGTCGTAATATTCCGAGAAAAAAGTCATATTACGAGAAAAAAAGTAATAACATTACGAAATATGAAAAAAGTCGCAATATTAAGAGAAAAAAGTTGTAATATTACGAGAAAAAAAAGTCGTAATACTACGTGAATAAAGTCATCATATTACGAAAAAAAAGTAGTAACATTACGAGAAAAAGTCGTAATATTACGAGAAAAGAGTCGTAATATTACGAGAATAAAGTCATAACTTTACGCGAAAAAAAAGTCGTAATATTACGAGAAAAAAGTCATAACATTACGAGAAAAAATTTGTAATATTACGAGAATAAAGTCAGAACTTTACGAGAAAAAAAGTTGTAATATAACGAGAATAAAGTCATAAATTTATGTGAAAAAAATTAAATAACACCTAAAATGACTACCTTATAATATTATATCTTTATTCTAGAAATCTCAGATTTATTTTTTTTTTCCCTCAATGTGGCCCTAATACTCCGTCGTACTATAGACCTACAACAATGATAAATAAAAATTAAAATGTAAACAAAGAAAAGTTATCCATTTCCATATTTTTTTTTTTTTTTATAAATCCACAGGGAGCCACTGGAGAGAGACTAAAGAGCCGCATGTGGCTCCGGGGCCGCAGGTTGCAGACCCCTGACCTAACTAAAGCAGACATTAGTGTATCTTCATAGCTACAAATGAGATGGATACAATATAAGAAAAATCTCTTTATATAACGCAATACCAGTCAACAGCAACATAAACTACATCATTCACAACAACCACTAAGCTCTGCTGTAGCAGACAGCATTAGGTTCAGCATGAGGTGTACCAGAGTGTAAACACTCACTATATGTGAAAGCCATAGTGCATCTCTTTCTAGCAGTCGCCGTTAAGTGCATATATATAATATTAACGTTAGTTATCTTACCGTGCATTCAATAAATGAAGCCTCATCTTCGTATGGTGTTTCCAGATTGTCCATAGTTTGATGTTTTAAGGCTTCAGTTTAACGTTGCCTTCTAAATAAACTGCAAATTAGCTTAGCTTAGCTTAGCTTAGCTTAGCATAGCTTAGCTTAGCATAACTGGCTACAACCAAGCTAACGCTAGCTAGCTACGTTAATAGGAGTTAGTTATCAATTAGTTCAGTTATCTTGCTAACTAACTTGTTTGTGTGGTTTATATTGCATATATTGTGTGGTCTTCAGTTGATTCTGCTAACACACAATCGACGAAATTGATAGAAAAGGGAAATGCTACTGTTGATAGCTACTTCCGGTGTGTTTCTGCATATTCCTCCGGAGGAAACATGATAGTGATGTGTCGTCGCGAACGAGCCGGTTCAAAGAGCCGACTCTTTTAAGTGAACGATAAGAGCCGGTTCCCGTCCGAGAGACGTTTTTTTTTTTTTTTTTTTTTTTTTGTCTTTCTTTAATTAAAGGGACTGTTTGTAACTTTTTAAGCGTATAAATGCACCGGGTCGGGACACATGCGCGCTCGCATATGCGCGCTCGCTTGTTGCCGGCGTCCCCGCTCCTCTGCCTGCTCGCCTTCACTCAGACAGCGCGCACATTCTCGCGTACTCGCTCCACCTCTAGACGTGAACGCGCGCTCACTCCACACTGCAGAAGAGTTAGTTTAGCTCTGAGAATATCTAGTAAATGTACAGTGGACGTTTGTGCAGAAATAAATGCTGCAGCTTCACCAGACAAACAGAGGTTTTCCGTGTCTTGTGAAGTAACGGGACTCTGCAGAGAGAAACCTTGTCGTCTCGTTACCGACCGGGTGCCGGTGTCTCCCTGTTCACCTCGGCTGCGGGCGGAGGGAGACAAGTTTCTCGATGCGGAGCCCTGCTGCTGAAGCCTGCGCTGAGGCAGGAAAAGCCAACACAGTATCAGCAGTGATTCATGGAGAGACCTTTCGTCTGGTCAGCTAACATTACTGCCAAGCAGCTGAAATATAGAGTGATATTGTGGTTTTAGCTGACGTGTGTCGCCTCACTGTTTTGAGCGATGCTCGTTCATGTCTATTTAGAGCGAGCAAGCACGAGCTCGACGCTGACAGACAAGGATCATACCATCAAGCAGGGAGGGGCGGCGTGCTGACGGTCTACAGGTACAGAGCAGGAGGGAGAGGAGGAGAGAAAGAGAGAGAGGAGTGCGGTGCGTGAATAGCAGACAAGATGAGTGACAGTCGGAAACAAAGCAGCATGTAAAGTTATGGTATTCTGGAAATTATAAGGTTTAGTATAATTATATTGAATAATTTAAGTGATATATGTGCACACATACTAATCATAGGTCAAAACAGCGCTAAATTTGTCTGAATTATAAAAGGCAGAAGTGGTAAAATGAAGAGCCGTTTGGGGAGCCGAAAGAGCCGGCTCTTCTTGGTGAGCTGAGCCAAATGATCTGGCTCACTAAAAAGAGCCGGAATTCCCATCACTAGTGCCTATTGTTGATGGACGTCCGTTCACGCCCTCTGTTGGCCAGGACCAACAAATACAATCACATTATTAAATGGTTACTGTATTGCAGACAGGACTACAAAAGATTTGTACATTTTCTGTTTATTTGGTTCTAAGAAGGATTTTGTAAACCAGGGCACCTATCAAGCTGTGTGAGGCATCTGCACAGCGTTCAGTATGAAGCAGTGTGATACAGTAAACAAGACAACAGACTCCTTCACTCATTATTCAGTACAGTGGAGGTCTGAGCAACTATGGAGATGTACACACATCAGTAATTTGTCTGAATGACCATTTTGACAAGCCATGTTGACATGGATACAAATCATAAGCACTTACAGGTGTAACTTCTAACATATTTACATGCAAATTTGAATATGTACACTGACCAATGACTTATACACACCCCTCTCACAAAGAGGCTTTACGTTAATGATACGTTAATGATAAGTACACATTTTGGTTTGCTTTTCACGGACATGGCTTACTGCTCAGCTTCACAATATTGTTTCCTAATGACTTCACAAGTGTACCGTTCTCTCTTCAGAGTGCAATTATCACACTGCATAAAAACAATGATCTATAACCAAGAGTTAGACAAATGCATTTACAGATATAGGCTAGTAAAAGAAAGTTATGACAGCAATCCAAAACACTGGAAATTATTATATATGATCACACAAGGGGGATTTTTCTCTGGTGCATTATCTTAAGTCACTATAAATACAAAAATATCACACCAGCATCACCCATGCCATTTTAAAGCTGTAGGGGCCAAAGCATGAGGGGCCTGTGTCTGATGTACTGATAACATACAGCACAAAGAGATGAGCTCACAGACAGAAAAAGAAGACAATCTGTTAATAAAAGCCATGTGGATAAATAATCTGTTAAAGACAGAATGAGGACGACAGGTCACACCACACAGGGGGACACAGACACTTTTCAAAATCAAGAACGGAGGACTATGGCAATGATCATGATATCTAAGAGACAGGTTGAGATGTTTCAGTAGCAGGAGGGTCAGGAGGTGAAACTTGAGTCAGTTGTAGAGTCCTCCTGGAAGATTGTTCAGACGCGAACGCAGCTCCTTCCGGACCTGGGTCACTCTCCCCAGTTTACGTTTGTATTCCTGAAAGAGTCCACAGCAGAAAAGGTCCATCAGAGCTCAAATAGCTTATAGATTGAATGAGTGACATTGTGATTTTTGAATTTTTCAACAGCAATTTTGGGGAAACAATTTGTGGCAAGTAGACAGTTGTAAGTAAGGGATTGACATGCAATTCAAAAAATCTGAATCAAGGATAAGAAGACCAGATAAAAATGGAAATAAGGTTATTTCATTAATATGATAACTTGGTATTGCATTGTGCATGACAGAATGTGGTGTTAGCTAAAGGTATAACTGGTGTTTAATGACAAGTTTGGATTTCTGGCCAAATACTTTCTATCAAACATGTTGCGTTTCATCTGAAAACACCACATGTATGAAAAAGGTTGAGTGAGCATATTAAATACAATACTTTTTGGCTCTTATGTTTGCAACTCATTTAAATCTTTCAAACAACTAAATGTATGATGTGATCTGAAATAAAAAAAACGTGTCACTACTTTTGCCACAGCTTCGTGACTAACTTGCTACATGGTTTACTTTCATTTCCAGCTATAAAACACATGAAAGTCAAAATAAAAACTAACTTTATTCCTCCAAATCGATTTTGAGAACATACGAAGCAAAGAGGGTTTAAGTATTTAGGTTTATTTTACTCTCTGTACTAAAGACGACCAACAAAACTGCAGGGGAGTTATTATAGTATATCCTAGGGGCCTACTAGACTATAATAACATTTCACAGAAATAATGGCAGTCAGCAAAGGAACAAGCCATGTATATATCATGTATATGCACCAATTTTTAGTACTTAAAGACACAGTAACACATAGTTTCACTCCAATATTTCATCTTTGCTGCATGCGTGTGCTTATTGTATACGTTTGCCAAACAGCTGATGCTTGTAGGTGTGTGTATTGCAGGAACACAATTCCTCACTAAGTTCAATGAATCACATCTGAAAAATTACTTTTGTTTCTATTAATATCACATCATGTCATCAGTACTGACAAAAACAGGCGTAATAATCCTGCCCTGTTCCAAGATTCATAAAAACCTGTCGTCTCTTCTTAGTTTTGGTTTGACCTGTAGTAACATTATGAGTTTTCTTCCACAAATTCTATTGAATTGAGCTCAATTTAACTTTGAGTGTGTAGCTTGCATTTACTGTGTGTCAATACTACAACAAAATTAAATACTATTATTATAGACCATCTTTGAAACATGTACAATGACTGTACCACCAGGAGCTGCAAGTGTAACAGCAAAATAAAAGCACTCACAAAATCAGTTTTATTTTTTATTTTCAGTTTTTCTTTTATTTACAGAAGATTTAACTGAGTGAAGATACAAATATGAAATCCTCTTGGTGTCCTGTGGATAAAGGCTGGACAGTTATTGTCAACACAAAAAAAGGATGGTTATGAGACAACATGAAAATCTGTAGTTAAGTTTTTTATATTTTGGTCGATACTTACCTTGTGGGAAGTAAATATACATTGAGTTAAGATTGAACTGAGTTAACTGACAAAGGCTAAAAGAGCAAGCATCTCCCAGTGAGAAGGGAAAATCGTGCACGTATATCTTATCAGGAATCTTTCTTTCCTGCTGTAACACCAGCAGGCCTGACAATCAAATTAAAATCTACAGTCTCAGCAACATAACAGGCACTCTGCAGAAGTGTACAACATGCTGAAATACATGAAAAGAAATGTTAATTCATAAGAAGTCCGAGCACACAGCTACACGAGACAGATGAACACCAGGAATCAATAATGATGAGATAAAGGAGAGGTGGACAAGACATACTGTTATTGGAAGAAAAAAAGGGATTTACGCACTTCGAGTTTCTGCTCATTCTGGCTCAGACCGTCCTTCTGGCTTTGCAGGAAGACCGTTAGTGTGCGTGTGAGCTGCCTTCGATCGTCGATCTCCGCCGCCAAGCGGCCGCTGTAGTCTGCTAGCAACATGCAGGCCTCCTCCACCAGCCGGGAAAGCCGCTCTCCTGATTCCTTATCTGAAGTACAGGGAGCACACAGAGAGCCGGGCACAATGCTTAAAAATAACCAGTCCAGAGGGTTCAACATTAATCAATCTTTTTTATCTTTGTATTAATTCCCTTATTTATTTACTCTTCTGTTTAATTGTCCCTTTTATTTATTTATGTATTTATTTTTATTAATCTTTAAATATTTGTTTTTATTTTTGCAATTTTTTTTCACATTGAGTGACAGCCCCTCCATTTGCATAATGAGGCAGAAATGCATGAAGAAATGTAAAAAGAAAAGAATACAGAAATAAAAAAGTTTGGGGAAATAAATGGGGTGAAATGCAAAGGGAAAATCGTGCAGAAATAAATAAATGCAAGAATACATAAATAAATACATAAATTTAAAAATAAATATAAAATAAATAAAAAAATAAATGTGAAAGTAAATAAATAAATAATGAATGCAGAAATAAATAAATACATCTAAAAATTAATATAAAGAAATACATAAAGAAATAAAAGGGAAATTAAGCAGAAGAGTAATAAGGGAATTAATATAAAGATACATAAATAAAGAAGCAAATCAAAAACAGAAATATCAATTTATGTCACATTTTATCAATTAATTAATGGCTACTTTTATTTATTTAATTTTATTTTTGCTACATTTAATGACATATTTATTCATTTATCGAGTAATTTATACATTTTTTGATTGATTTTGGCAGGTTCCGTCTTTCATACTGCTCAAGGGCACTTCAGTCTGTTTATAATGTAGGTTACTCAGCAGTCAACTCTAATGTATGTACAGTATATGTATATATGCATGTGTGTGTGTTTGTCTTGTCCACTGGATTCCTCTCTCGCCCGCATCAATAAAACAGTTTAGGTATACATTTGTTTCGTTCGTTCGTCCTGCAGGTTAAGTTGAGTGAAAGTTGGGGAATGAATTAGGTCTTTTGCATAAATGCAAACCGGGGGTAAAACGTTCAATAAATAACCGCTCCACTATATCAGGCTTATTCAAATGGCGGCCTGTGGGCTGAATCTGGCCCTTTAACGACTCAATCCAGCCCTTTGAGCATTTATATATGAAAAAAGTATTAAAATATAATAATTTCTTCCAATAAGAGGGTTAATTCCCACTCATCAACGTTACCACTCACATAACTGACGCTGTTACAGACTGTTAAAAGCAATATCATTGTGTTTTTATTTAAATAACCTGCTAACATTCTAAGTTTATGGGTGTTTACACTGTTTGATTATTAGAAGATCATCATTTTATTAGTAGGCTAGTTAGCCGATTCATTAGTTATGTCTTGTTTAGCTCAGGAACACTTATTTTGTTAAAAAGTTATAACCAAGGCTGTTAAAACAGAGGGAATTTAGGAAAACTGTATAAATAAAAAAGATGTTAAATGCAACATTGTGTTTATTAAAACAACAGCCAACTAAAATTAAAAAAAGGTGTATTGTTTTCACATTTAAACACACAGAATGTTACAGCTCACAGAAATGTAAATGTCTGGCCCTGTGGCACCTCACTGTTTTTCAAATATGGCCCTTCTAACAAAGTAATTGAATAGGCCTGCACTATATTATATCTTCAGTGTTTCAAATTCTCAGGAAAGGACACTTAGGCAGGGCAGATATGTTGCCACACAGATGTGAACCCTGGTCTTCTTTATTAATAGCAGTTTCTCTACTCAGTACCCCACCCTGCTACCCATGAAGACATCAATTACTCTAGGTAAGTACATGTGTTAATGAGCTATGGAGCAGACTTGTGTGTGTACAACAGTGTGCCGTGTCCTGCCTCCTACCTGTGATCCTGTGAAGCAGTGACGTGTCTTGCACTTCGGCAGGAAGGGAGGAGATGCGCTGACGCAGCACTGAGTCGCCAGAGGCTGCGTTTTCCAGCTCCTGCAGAGCTCGGATTAACTCTGCTGTCTGAGTAGAGTGGAGGGAGGATGATGAGCAGATAAGGGAGGAGCAAAGGAAGGAGCAAAGGAAGGAGAGAAGTTAAGGAAGAATGTATGGTAATATTAGGAGTTAACGTAAGTATGTGTCAAATATGAAGAACATCAGAGAGGCAGCAGAGAAAGGAAGTATCAGAGGAAGCTGTATCAACTGTAAATCATTAAAATGACCTCTATGTGGTTGATTCACATCCTGCATTTATGGCTACACTTGTTTAGGTATTCACCTGTGGGGGCTCGGCTGGGGAGCTCTGGGAAGCAAAGTCCTCATCATCTGGTCGGATCTCCTCATACGACCTCTTCTTAGCCTTCTTCTCTCCATCTAGGATTTACAAGAAAAGACAAATAGAGCTTTCCATGAGCGACAAACAAACAGCCGACTACTCATTTAAGTCCAGCCTACTTTATTATATTAATTTTTGATTCCAATAAAATAGTTTTAATTAACAAGTTGCAATATGCTATGCGTGTATATTTTACGACCACTAGCACACGCTCTATAGTGGAGAGTCGTCTACAGTGTTTGAAAAATATTAAATGTCCGAGAACACTTGCCATTGACCAATTATGCAAACTAATGTCAGATGCCCCAAATCATGTTTTAAAAATAAAATATGATGTAATGGAACTTCCTGTAATAACATATATGATTATATATTTAAGTATATATGTTTTTCCACGTCATACATCGGGCATGCTGTCGTGGAAATTTACCGAAATGCACTCAGAAATGAACCACACGAAGCATTTGACGAGTTTGAAGCAATGATATAATGAAGAAATATAATGCGCATTACATTCTGGAGAGAGAGAATTTACTCAGTGACAGATTGACCACTCAACAGAGGTTATTCACTATTTATGCATACAGCAAAGCTCACACCTCTTTACAAGATTGTTTTTTTAGATGTTCTCCACCAACCTATAGGATTATGGCACATGTTGCAAACATCATGGTAATCATTGTGTAAGACACTTCATCTAAACCTTTTGGTAAATCAAAGTTTGCCCCCAGTTCCCCCTAGCTGGCTATTTTTCCTCACTGGCTGGCTACTCCATATCCATGTGGAAAGCCCTGGATAAAGAAAACATCACATTTAGAAGTCAAACTTCATTGTGTCCTCCAACTTTATTAATAAGAGCTGTGTGTTGTTTTAAACCATCCAGGGGAGTCTTACAAGACTGAGCTAGAGAGGTTTAAACCTGCAGATCGGCAGGGCAGGCAGTCACATTAGCTTATTGTTGTAAGTAGTTAGTGTCGTGTACTTACATAGGACTTGTGAGAGCTGATCCAGCAGATTGTTCTCGTACACAGCTCTCTCCTGCCAGATGGACAAAACCCGACCCAACTGTTTCTTACAGCCCTCCTCGCCATCTCTGGACAGGAAAACAAGCCAGAACAGGCACGTACACTTTAAAAAGCTTTCTGAAATTCAGCTGATGTTAGGGCTGGACAATACAGGTATACATTGGGATACATTCTTTGGAAGAGTTTATTTCAATGTGAATTAATATCAATGTGTTTAGGTTAGTCCCATCAGGTAGTCCAAGTGATGTAAATCACATTTTAAGTTGCAATTCTCTTGTGTTTCCAAAACCACTCTTGAAGAAATCTGACTACAAGTTCTTATTCTTATTATGTTAATTTTGAAATCAAAGTTGTGCATCAATATATACTGTAAAAAATGTTACTACTTAAGCAGGCTTGAGGAGTAACAGGCTACATGGAACGACGTTACGTAATTAGGATTTAAAAAAAAAAAAAGATGTATTCAGATTACTAATACATTTAGTAAAAATGGGGATTATTAGCAGGATTACAATCTAAAAATACTTTTAAAATAAAGGATGATATACTACCATGCACATGCTCGCACATTACAACACTTCACAACACGAGTCTCACACAATGGCCTCCAACGTTAGTGAAAAAAAATGCTTTCACAGTGTGGAAATTTCTCCATTATTTTGTATGTAAAGCAGAAAAGGGGAACAACATTACAGTACAGAGAAAGTTTAGGTAAAGCAGGACGGTTTGTGCATTTTCCAGTTCATCAAGATTATTCTTTTTGTCGAGAGGCATCCCAACATGAAAAGACAGTTTTGTAGGAAATGAGTGAACCAGCAAACATAATACAGGACAAACCGAGAAATTTGCATGTAGGTTTATTTAATTGAATTTATATGTGTGCTGCTGCTCCAAGTTTAAATCCTGCAACAGTAATGTGCCAAATGATTTGAGTCCTTGGATGATGACAGCATTTCCATAGCTGGAAGGCATAGCATGCATAATTATTTGCATATTCGGTATTGACTTAATCCAAAAGTAACGGAAAGTAATCAAGTTACGTTTATTTAATATTGTGACACATTTTTTAACAGGTAATTGTATCAGAATACATTTTTAAAGTAACCCTCCCAACCCTGTACAGAAGCAACAGACAAATTACCCAGTCCTAAATAAGGTAAGTCAACAATGCATTTTCCTGAGCCATTTATAGAAATGATTTGTAATATAAAATCTGACCTGTATACGTGTTTGAATGCATCAACGATGACCGGTGCAAAGTCCTGAGTGAATTCTGGTCCTTTCTTCTTGCTGTTCTGGATGACGTCATTGGCCAGGTAAAGGAAGGTCAGCTTGCGTGATACTTGAGCTGCATGCATTCAAATGTACACATACACATATTACAATGAGGCATTTAGTAATGATTTACATGACTGAACTTTAAGCCGAGCAACACAGTTGTAGGTCAATTAACCTACTGAAACTACGTACTATTGATTTAATTCTTCATCTGAGAAATGATTACAGGAAAAAAAAATGTCAATTTGTAAATGCAACGCTATGTTTTTCCCACCAAGCCAGACCATTATATACAGTATATTAAAGTTACTCTTTTCTATGTATCAAACACAGCAAATCGCCTCAAAGCCATCAGTCACAACTAAGAACAAAATCTATCCAGTAAAACAACCATTTAGTCACACAGTTCATTCTTCACTATAACTACATATAAGCCTCAAGGGTTAGGGCGTAAACGTGCATATCTCTTTGTTGTGTTTGGACAGGCAACCATCGACACTGTGCTGAGCATAAAGCTCCAGAGAAATGTGCCATCTCTGTCCCCACTGCTATTAACACTGCACACTCCTTTCAGTCCTCCGACAGGCTCCTAAAATACAACAACCAGTGGGGATATCATTAGGTTGTTGACTAGCACCCTGAGGAAAAGCGTGCCACTATTAGCTTCAACTACAGCAATACCAGACATCCACACATACAACATGCTTTTTAAAACTATTTCCAAACAAATATTCACAAGAACTCAATTATTAAACTGCATCTACTCAATACATTTAGTGAACCCACGAAATGTAACTGTTATGATTCAATGTGGATAAGCTTTGCTTACAGTAATTAAAGGCAGGTTAGTGATCTATACCTTCAATTTGACACGCTTTGAATGGCACATTAATGCAAAGAATAAATAATAACTTTTCATAAATCCATAGGCCACCCCTTACATTACATTTACACAGCAATGTTCAACACATTCAGTATTATTTTTCGGCAGTGAACGACTGTTTCTAAACAGTGCAACATGTGATGTTTTATAAGCCTATTGTGGTGACAGTGAGCCAACAATAAAAATATATATTGAATATCAAATTGACATTGCAAATCACAGGTGTTTATAATTCAATGTCTCTCGAAGAGAAATGTAAAATAAAATGTCATGGTGCTGCCTTAACTGCTTGATGGAGTTAAAGCATTTACAAGAAAACAAAATGATCATGTGTATAAGATTTTAACACTGTGTCAATGTATTAGTCACAGTACAACTTTAGTACACAATGATGTAGTTTATATTATGTTTACTGATGCTATATGCTGGCTAAGCCTTTAAGCATTACACTGACTGACACTTCAGTATACCTTGTATCGTTATAGCTTCAGTGGAACACTTCAAGCCTTCGGGGCTTCAAAAGACATATTTTAAACTAAAGTCAACGTTTGTGCCAGTGCTTGAGAGAAGAATGAGTGAGAAAGAAATTATGAAAGAAACTGATTGAGAAACCACTTCTGGCCTAGCTTATGTATTCTAACTTCCCAGAAGAAATGCAGGCCCATCTCAGTAGCTAGAATATCTAAATAGCAAGAGTAACAAATGGCCAACAACATTAAGATATTGATTAGCAATCAACTATCCCACATGACCCACCTATTTCAGGTGTTCAGTGTTGATTAACAGAAAGATGATTAAAGTATGAAATCTCTGGAGAAACTGTAGAAAAGGTGAACTTCTCAGCAATGTATCTGGAGAAAAATGTTGGTATCAGCCAGGTGAACTTAAACCAATAACTGAATTTTTTTGGCCACTTGGGAGTAGCAGATACAAGTTGTGACCTGAAGCATTGACATATCGCAAACCTTTTAAAGCTAGGGTTGGTAATGTTGAGAAACTAGCGACGGTACACTGGATTTTAAAAGATATCCAAAAAATAGCCCAGTGTTGCCAACTCTTTTCCAATGAAAGTAGCTAGCAGCACTATCTCCAAGTCCTTAAATCTAGCGAGAAAGTCGCCAAGTCGGCACCACCGACAGCCCGTCCCTTCAGGCCTCCCTCTAAAGCCACTCCCCCTCTAATGTCTTTGAAGAACATTACCAACCCTTGCTTTAAGTTGATATGTCGAACTTGTTAGTAAACAGTTGCTTATTTACACATTCAGCAGTTACGGAGCAACCTTAACATTCATTTCGAGTCCAATAATCACTCTCTTTAGTTTTCAGTCTACACCGACTCCTGATGGAAATAATATCTGACTCTTTAGCTGCTAAATGCCATGTTCACCAGCTAGCCACCAACTGTATCTGTCTGCTGTTTGGTGCTAATCTGAGGCCAGTACTACGAAGTACTGTACTATGATTTGGAGTTAGCAAGGTAATTTCAGGGTTAACCCTGGGTTTTCAGGCCTACGATGGTGGTTCACTTCACCATGGTAACTTATGCTGAACACCTGCTCCGGAGCAGCTTATGTTCCAGATAAGAGATCAACTCATATAAAAGCACCGCCTACTGACCAATCAAAGCTCTGTGTGCAGATTGTATGATAATATTACACAAATACGAAGAAATTACAGTCATAATCCAGGCTAAAAACAACACAGTTTAAACTGACAAATGCAGAAAGGACAGCAGGCTTTATGCTGTGGGTGCTTACCACTTTGAATTATGTTTTTATATTTATTTTTTTACTTGCTCTCAAGTCTGTTTCACACCGCCGGAGTTGGTGAAGCAGCTGAAAGAAGGCTCAAAGTCATACACGCCACATCATTGTCAAAGGCCATAATGACGTGTAATATAGTCATCCATTACATTCTGAAAGCTCTTTATAACATCACTGTCCCATCTACGCGACTATGTCTGACTTTTGGATATTCCGTTAAATTAATAAGTGTTTTGATTTACGCATTCACACATTGGCATTTTTTTTCTTTTACCAGCTGTCCTTCTTGCATTTGGCAGCTTCAACTGTGTTGCTATTAGTCTGGATATAATGTCTTTAACTTCTTCGTATTTGTCTAGTATTATAGTTTGCTCTCGGTTTGTAAAATGTGCCGCTCTGCTGACAGTTGGCTTGTTAATGTCTGTGATTGGTCATATGCTGCAAACACCGGCCCTTTCACAGAGTTGATAACCACAGTCATAGGACCGCTCCGTTGATGGGAGTCAGGTGATGATTCTCTGTAGGTTCATCACTACGAGCGACCCCCTTTCACATTAATTGTTTTCACACTGTCATTTGATTTTGGTATAAATATATCAATTAAAGGTTCCATATTATGCTCAGTGTCAGGTTCATACTTGTATTTTGTGTTTCTACTAGAACATGTTAACATGCTGTAATGTTAAAAAAAACAACTTTATTTTCCTCATACTGTCAGCCTGAACATGCCTGTATTTACCCTCTGTCTGACACGCTCCGTTTTAGCTAATTTCAACGGAATTGCGTTGCTAGTCAACAGTTTGGGTCCATGTCTACTTCCTGTCAGCTGATGTCATTTACATACACTGCAACAGGAAATAAACTGGGACACATTTAGAATGTTTACGTTTAAAATTGTGTTAATGGTCTAAACATTGTATATTTGTGACATCACAAATGGACAGAAATACTGACAGCTTGTTTCAAACTCACAATTTTCTGAATACGGGCTGTGTGTATTTCTCCGTATGTTAAACGTTTCAATACTTTCACAGTATTTATATAGCACTTAAACCTGCTTTATACTATAACAAACATGACAATCTCAGTTTTTTACAATATGGGACCTTTTAAAGCTGCTTTAAAGCTGCAATGATTGGTTTGTTGGCCACTTGGTGGCAGTAGAACAACCTCTTATCACCTTTTTAAAGAGGTTATGGTAAATGTGTTAACTAACAATTGCTTACTTACTTACACATCCCACAGATGTGGAGCAACATTCATTTGGAGTCGTGATTCTGGCCACCTGAATACTCTTGTTTAGGTCTCCTCTCCACCAAAGAGCCTTGTCTTTTTAGGCTCTTTAGTTAAGCTAAATGCTCCACTATGTTCACCAGCTAGAAGCTAACTACTGTCATGTGGTGCTTTAGCTTAAATGGACATTTAATATTTGCAATAATTGGGGTCAACTTGGTGGTAATGACCACGATAACGTCACATCTTCTGACGGCCTTGTATCAGGGCTAAAGACTGCTATTATCTTGTTTACCAAGGGCTGACATTGATTTAATACATTTAGAAAGCCACAACGTCAATTTACAGAGTGACTTTATTAGTCCTAACATGACTAACAGATAGATAACGTGGTTTAAGTCTAACTTAAGTCACAAAGGTGGTGAGACTAAAACCTTTTTTTCAGTTGCTAACATTACTGCTCCAAAGTTGACCGTTAGCAGTTAGCCGTTACTGCGCTAACAACGCGTTGCCTAGTAACTTTAACGTTAGCTAAGACGTTGGAGATTTAAAATAACGGTTTAGCCGTTAGCTCCTGTTACCAACGGCTACAGCTAACTGTTAACTGTTAACGGCTACAGCTGACTGTTAACGGTTACACTAACTGATAACGGCTACAGCTGACTGTTAACGGTTACTCTAACTTGTTAGTGTGTTGTAGAAGCAGGTCTTTATTATTATGGGGAACTAGCTTTAGCTCTCTCGTCGACCTTACCTTTCTTCAGTTCGTTGATCCAAACGTTGACGATGGTCCTCGAGTGTTTTCTATGATGAATGAGCCACAGAGACAACGTCTGCACACTTTGCTGTGAGTTACTGAGCTCGGATAGTTTCTTCTCTAGAGCCGCCTCAGAGAAAGCTGACATCTTGGACGAGATTAGAGGGAGGACGAGCTACTACTGGGAGAGAGAGAGAGGCAGCTTTAAGGTTTCTCCCCAGATGTGTTATCTAACAGCAAATTAGCCAGTCACCACAGGGATTTTAGCCATCCGAAATCAAATGTCATATGCTAGCTTCCCCTATGTAAAGACTAACTAGCTACCGTCCTCCCAGTGCTGTTTAGAGGTGGCTGCCTTGCTCCAGTTTGCCTTGCAGGTTTAGCTCAGGGGGGCAGCAAACCATAGCAGTCTGCAGGAGCTGCTTCCGGTGGTGCGTTCAAAGTCAGATGGAATTTACAGATAGGATTATGAACATCCACCTGGCAGCTCTCTATGACTGAGCATTAAAGCTGCAGTGTGTAGAAATGTTATTTCTCCAAAAAGTTATTTTTATAAAACTGTCACTATATCCTGACAGTAGTGCATGAATATACTAATAATATAAACAATATACAAATACCCCACACCTCACCTCCATACCATTATTGACACCCAGTAGACCTGAACTGAATGGACTGTAATGCTGTGCAATATGCTGCCTTCCACTGTGTAACTGTCTGAAATATATTAATTATTTCGTTTTTAAAAATATTTTTGAGAGTTACAAGTTCTTTTAACATGGTCATGGAGCATATATACTGTATATTTGTATTCTGGGGGTATCGTTCCTATGCAGAAGGTAGTTTAGTTTATTTATTGACTACACTGAGGGCGTTTTATATTTTAATAATTTATTTATTTATTGTGTTGAGTGGAATGTGCTACTTATTTTGTACTGTAATTACCTTGTGCCTTTTCTACCTTTTTTCTTTTCTTAAAGCTGACTCGGTGTAAACTGCTCAGAATTCCAATGTACTTAGAGGTGCAAATGGCAAATAAAACTCTTGAATCTTGAATGAGACAGGTAATCTTAATAATGCACACAGAGCACTTTCATAGACTAAGCTACTGGAGTTACTTGCACTATATTCATTTTTAACAGTCTCTTCTGCACTATATTCACTTTTTTAATAGTCATGTATCACAGTTGTTACTCTGCACTATATTCAGTTTTAACAGTTTTCTTCATCTCCTTGTATTTTTATATCTGGTATATTTTCTTGTACTTTGTACTTTGCACTACTAACTTTTTTACTGCCTTTTTACTAACATGTTTTGCACTATGGAACTGTGATGCTGGAAACTTGAATTTCCCTCGGGATCAATAAAGTTACTATCTATCTATCTATCTATCTATCTATCTGAAAAAAAACATGTGCCTCTGTGTCCTCTGGTGCTCCTAATGGCATCTGCAAGATTTCACAGACAGGAGGAAAATCAGAGCCGAGCTGGAGCCTTGCCGCCTCTGTGCAGCTGTCAATCACTCGTGAACTCCGATCAAACGGTCAAACTAGGCAGCGCAGATCAAATATGAATCAATATTCTGTTACTGTAATGCCTATTTCTCACCTCAAATGTTTTCAGAAACATCTTGTAGTGTACTGTTTAGCTGTAAAATGAGAAAGTTTGTGACCCGGCTGCCATGTTGAGATCAGGTGAGGAAATACCAAGCACCGCCCACCAGCCGGAGCACAGCCAATAGGAACACTCTCTCTCTGAAATGACCTGTGATTGGCCAAAGTCTCCCGTCACGGGCTAGATTTTTTAAAGCCTGAAAACAGAGCCATGAGGAGGTGCAGTGTTCTCTCAGAACACTTGAATTACAATATGCTGAAAGGTTATTATGGGATTTTTGCCCAATGATGCCAGAAACATTCTGCCTACTGCAGGTTTAACTCTGATATATCAGATCATATTAATTTTAAGTAAATTATACTCCTCCTTTAAACATTGGATCAGAGATTCACTACAATTTTTTAACCTAGAAAAGAATATTTGCTCTACGAGGACCTAAGGATAACTTTAGCAGCGTATGGCAACCTTTCATTACATATCTGCTTGAGCAGCTGTGAGATTGTAGTATAATAATAATAATAACTTGGATTTATATAGCGCCTTTCAAGAAACCCAAGGACGCTTAACATAGACATAAAGACACAACAAACGAAACATAGCAGTAATGCAGTATGATTTGTTTTCATCATTTGCTATAGAATTTGTTTACTCTAAGCCACCACGCACACATACACACACCTTGTCTATTGTTGTTTTCTTTGTTATATTATTATTTTAATATGGGGATTATCTTATACTTGATTTTGTTTGTCTGTTTCCTTAACAAAAAAAGATGAAAAATGTTTCCTGTACGTATGTATACATTCCCTTTTTAATGTGAAAACTAATAAACAAAGTGAAAAAAAAGTTAATTGTACTCGACCAAAGAAACCTTGTCTGATAAATTAAACAAAATTGCTTTTGCATCGTTTGTGTGTTTATTGTGGGGCTATGGCTTTACAGCACACTGTACTGGTTACGGAGTTTGTGGTTTCCTCTCATGTCTGAGGACAAAATTCCTTGTTGAACTTGACTTGAGGTTTTGCAGACAAACACACTGAGGCTCAAATCTCTCCTACAGTGAACTTTCTCCACCCTACATAATGTGATCTTTAATTTCAACATTCATATATTTCAAATCAAGAGACTGCAAATCCGTATGCGCCCTTCATATCCCTTATTGCCCTAATGCAATAAGCAATGCAAGTAGGACACAACAGCAATGATTCAACCTCCTAAATGAAGAAACATAAAGACGTTTACGAGACATATTTATTATGCACCACAGCACTGGGCATTTGCATAGTTACACCAGCTGCTAACTTAAACACACAACATACATACATGTTACATATAGCCTTACATTAGCAACAGGTGATAGATTCATCACTTGCATCATTTTCCAAATTTTGTTTATAGCAACCTGGTGTCAATATCAGTATCATTCCATTATACACCATAGTCAACATAAATATAGCCTACTATCTTGGTGCACAAAATAAGCAAAAAGAGGTCATCCAAAAAAAGAAGTTGAGATAATACACTCAAGCACAAACCTATAAAGTAGGCCATCACACATTTTACGAATTTTAAAGTAAATTCTTCTTTGGAGTTATTCAGGCACAGCTTGTACATAACAAATGCAGTCGCAATGGCATAATGGTCCAAAAGGAATAGAAAATGTAGGTATTAGTAGAAGTATTATTTGTAATTTAACAAGTTATTTAGTGACAACTATAAAACAGACCCTCAGTGCAATTTGAAACCTTTATCATTTCTCTGTCGTTGCTCTGAACCAATACAATTGACACTGAAAAACTGCCAGCTGCTGTACGCAGTTTGATGCTTTATATTACTGAGCATGTTTCTCACCCTCACTTGGTTTGGACGCATGTAAAACCTAGAAACATATGAATAAATGCTAGTACTTTTCAGTTTAAATGATCTCATTATCCCCAACATTCTTGAGACACTATTATAAATATAATTTTTGAATAACAAAAACATAGGCTATCATCGTAAATGTCCTTAATTCTGAAGCAACGAGCGCTAGCTTTTGTTTTCATGTAAACAGATGATGCAACAGATACACTTTTACTTAGAACACCTATATGCCCAATCACATCCAAGGAAATATGTCACAGTCTAGGCTCATTTCAGTTTAATGGTCCACAGTCGCATCCGTTTTAACATTTGGGTAAAAGTAAATGTCACTTTCATATATATTTTGTCACATAAAATAAAGTTGAAACTTAAAGTGAAAGGGGACAAAGCTGAGATTTCCGAGGCTATGAAGGTTGTATCACTAGCGTGCAAAACATCCCTCCATTAGGAGATTCCCATCTCTGACAGAGACCAGACACATTTATTTTGGAAGAACATAAAAAATACCACAGCAAAAATTAGAACCGGCTGGACCATTTGAGTGCGATTTCATCAAGTGGGGACAACCGTCTCTTCAGTAGAAATGTGGCGATACATGCAGAATTACAATTTGGGATATGCAAACATAAATGGAGTTGTTCAATCTGAACTCCCTGAAATCATCAAATCTGACCAACCAGCGGCTCTGAAATTAAGATCAGTGTGGGCTCCATAATACAGAGCTTGCCCAGGTGGGATGAAAGCATTTGACTGGGACATACCCCCTCCACCACTACCAACACCACCACCCCAACCGCTGACTGGATGAGGAAAGGGCTGGTCAGGGTTTGTTGGTTCAACATTGTAGTTGGGGTAAGACATCATCCCATGGCCTGCGTGGAAGGCTTGATGGGCCGTAGGTTGTGTCATGTAACTTTGTGAAGCGGTCTGGAAATGATCAAAGGTGAACTCCATGTATGTTTGCAATCGTCTCTGTTCAAACTCAAGAAACTGCATTCTAGGCTCTAGTGCAATGCTGCCATTGTGAGCACGGGGATCTCCTAAGTAAGGATGCGTGTTGATCCTAGCAGCACCTGAATAAGCAGCCAGTTCACCAGACAAACCATGCTGTCCCACACCGCCTGTCTGAAGACCGGTATGATCTTGTGCCATGTACTGATTCTGGGGTTGTTGTTGGTAATAATGTTGAGTAGCATCTGAGCTCATCTCGTTCTGTCCTTCTCTTGACACTCCTGTGCCAACTTTACTCTGTGAAGATGAATTGTACCACTGCTCAGTGCAACCCGCCTCCCGTCCGTAGGGAGAGTTATAAGATGACCAGTCCTGAGTGTGGGACAAAGCAGGCAACGGCCACTCATGTTGAGTCTGTGGGCCGTCATTTTGCCACTCTTTGTAAAACCTTGATCTTTCTTGAGAACCATGCTGTCCGTTGTAATTGTTTTCCCCATAAACCTTTTGATAGTTTGCTCCAGTTGTGTCTTCTGACTGGTTGAAGTATTCATCGTCATTGAAATAACCGTCCACCTCTTGATACGGAGTGACGTTTCTCTCTGGTTCCATGTATTGACCAGTGTCTGCGTCTCCACTATAGACGTCTTGCTGAAGTTGTGAGGTGTGTTCAGCGTCGTCAACTGTAAATGATCCAGTGTCGTGGTCCAACTCACAGTCCTCTGACTGGGACTCTGGTGAGGGAACGAGATCCGAGTCGGATGTAAGAGAGTATGCAGTTGATACGGGGAGGCTGTCCATGCTGAAAGAGCTCCTCTCCAGCAGCATTGAACCTTTGGTAAGAGGCAGGCTTACATTGAACACAGGATTAGTCACTTCCCTCATTTTCCTCTTTGCTGTCTTCTTTTTTGCAGATTTTGACGGCACCACGGCACATTTCTCTGGCATGCATTGATTTGAAGTCTTGTTCACACTTGTCCCTTAAAGAAAAAGTGTAAATTGGAGCCAGAGAGCTTGAAAAACAGCAGGAATCCACAAAAATATGACATAACATTACATAACAACGTTTTGTCCCCCTTCAAGTGAACCGCTGCTTCCAAAGACACACCTTTAACAGCTATTTTCTGCTTTTGGGTGTTAGTATGTGTCCATCCATTACACAGCATCTTTACACCTGGAAAAGAAGAAAAACAATGCAGGGGGCATACAAACATACATAAGCCTTGCACTAAAAAAATGCACTGGGTGAAAGAATAAGTAAGGAGTTAAAAAATAGTGTTTGAATGCTGGAAAAGAAACATTGAAGTGGTTGAACACAGGTAAAATAAAAGATTTAAGGAGTGTAAAGAGAATAATAAAGAGTGAAGAAGATAAAAAAGTGAATAATACAAACAGTAGATAATAAAAGATAAGTTTAACTCAGCCCTTTTAGGTCCCAAAGTATAAATTGCTTTCAAAACTCTCCTCCCTATACTTTTAAAAAGGTGGCTGTATAAGTTTCTCCTTTGCTCCATCGTGGAGAACAGAGGCTGTGGTCACCTTGGATTCATGGTGATTACTGCATGCATTATTATTTATTTTTTACAGCCACCTTTCAAGCCTGGAGGGAGTTGAGTGTTTCAAACTTGAGACTTTGTGGAGCATCACTTTTATGCAAAGCGTCAAGTATTACACCAGGGCGCAGAGAGTAAATTAAGTGTTATACTTGCATCACAAATCGCTCATCAAGAGCAGAGAGTTGAAGCTGAAGAGGTGAATGGTTTATGGCCAAACAAGAAAACAGTGGATGGGCATGCATCTGTACTTACACCAGTGGTAACTTTTGCCAGTCAGTAGGCTACAGAGGGATTCTGGAGCGTTTACCACCTGGGAAAATGAGATGTTTGAACATTTTGATGGGACAGATGAGTACAAGTGAGCTCTACACTTTTATGGTAAAGAACATAAGAGTCATTTTACACCTAGTGTAGCATAACCGAGGCAGGATGATCTGTATGTAAAAGTGATACCTTCAGCTCTCCTCTGCCCTCTTCTTGCTCCACTTTCTCGGCCAGTGATTGGAGAAGTTGACAGTTGTCATTAATATCTGCCATCATTACCTCCACCTGCTCAGGATGAATTTCCATCTACACACACAAACGTTTTCGGTGAACTTAAAAGTTAAACCAAGCATGTCCTCTACAGCCTTTGGAAGCGTAATAGTAAAGTATTTGAATGTATTATTTATCCACAACAAACTGACCAAGTAGTTGACGAGATGGGAAGATCTGGTTAGGTGATCGATGATGTCCTTTTTGTTGGATCTGATGCGGCAGCAGTGACATAAGAAACAGCATGTCTGGCCATCTTCACTTCTACATTCAACCACGCGGATAAGACCTGTTGCAAACATGTATAAGTAGCTTCCTTTTAAAGCAATAGTCGGGAAATACACTGATTCACTTTCTTGCCACGAGTTAGATAAGATCAATATCATTCTCAGGACTGTACGGTTAATATGTCGCTACAGACAGCAGCCGGTTAGCTTAGCACACAGACTGGAAACTGAGGGAAACATGAAGCTACGCTAAGCTATACGTATATTTACCATACAGATCTTCTCATCAAGAATATGAATAAACATATTTTCCAAAATGTTGAACTACTCCTTTAAATGATCCATACCCATAATATATGCAGTAGCACTCATCATCAGTAGAATTCCCACCGGAAGATTCACTTTGGATTACTGATGTCCGGCACTTATTATTGGTTATGGTGCAAGTAACAACAATTTAATTTTCTAAACAGTTTCAGTGCACTACAACAATCAATATGTGCAGAAATATTGGAATCCTACAACTGACTGTAAAGGTGTTCTTTTCAATCATGTTGAAATAATGGTGCCTTCAAATGAAACTCGTGAGCTTGTGTTTACAACACAACACATAAGAGGGGGGCGTTCATATGGACTCTTCTCGTGAACACGGTAAACACGACCCCATTTGAAGGCACCATAAGTTTGTCATTTTTCTGTATTTTCTAGCACCTGTTGCTATTCTTTATCAGCGCTCACCGATAAGAGGCTTGGTTCCTGTGTAGCCATCAAGAAAGCCGTTGCCGTTCTCTGACAGCTCAGAGGGTTCAGGTGATGATGTGTTCTTTAAACTACCTTCTGACTCGATAAAAGCTACGGTTTGGTTCGTCTCTGCTGAGGTCTGAGGAAGCAGTACAATCCTCTGCGATTGGACGGGACTGTGCTCCAGCTGCACAAACGTGGTCTCTGAATGGCTCTCAGGTTCACCCTGCACCTGCCCATCTCTTAAGATAGTTATCAGAGTTACTGCTGTGGTGTTAAAAAGAGAAAGAGACTGATATGGAGGGGGAAAAAAAGGAACGTACATATGAAAATGATGCCACAAAAAAAGAAATGAGAAGACAGAGGGTGTGATTGAAGGGGTGGAGAGGGTTTGAGAACCACTGTTCTCAACAAATGAATAGTCACTGACCGTCTTTCTCGCTGTGTGTTGCCATCTTCTGGTATACAGCATCCTCAACCTCTAACCACTTAATATAAAGGTGCAAAAAGATATGAGGACTCATATCCAAAATCTGTTTGCACAACAACAAACAAAGATACACACAGTCAAAATTGCATACCTGGACTTCTCCAGGTCCCTCTTTTCCCTCAAGTGTCTTGGCCATCTCCATCAGTGGCCAGGCCAGCTTAGACAGGTCACACTTCTCCTCCCATTCAGACACCAAGTGGGGATGCCAGGCTTTCTGTCGAGCAAAATGTGAATGAACTACAATCCAAGGCAGCACACAAACTTGCCATCATGACTTCTTCTACAGTACTACTTACAATGTAGTTGTATCTGTGGAGACTTCCCATAATGTGGTTCCGCATGTCAGCTTTACTAAGTCGACACACACACACCTCACACAGGTACAATACTTCTCTGTTATGTGTACCCGCCTTCACACACTCTATAATACTGCCCAGGCCTGAATGTGCATAAAATGACAAATTATTTCAATACACACAGGACACACACAACATATACACAAATTAGGGATTTGTTACCACAGACCAATGATGGGTTGTAGTCTGTTCTTGTTGCTCAGATACACCTTCAGAGATTCAAACAGCTGGCTTCTGGTAGAAGCTCCTACAAACAGAGAACGCATCAGACAAACTTAATTACAGAAAAATGGCGTAAGCATGGTAGCTCACGTGCAGAGAGTAAAAGACATACCTTTAAGTGCTTCAACCGACTGCATGCTGCCGTTGTAGAATCACCACCTGCATACAGTTGAAGTTGGAGCTCAGTGTAAGTTTAGTTTAACTTATTTGTGAAGGGACAGTGCAATTTAATAAATACACATGGTATAAAAATGCTAGAATTAGCCAAAAGGCTATTTTTCATCTGTCGTCCCTAGCCAAGGTGTTACAAAAAAGCATCCTAAAATACATCAGAACAAAAACATAAAACAGGACATGCAGTTTAAAAGTTGGAAAAGGACACACAGTTGTTAAAAACAGTAGAAACAGTAGTGACATGTATACATATAAAATGACACTGCAGACAAGCAGGATATATACATAGAAGCAGCAAAAAGAGAGTTTAGTGCTGACATGTGTATGTATTAATCATCTACTGTTTTAATTGGGTACTTTGAAGCACTTTGAATTGCCTTTGTGTGTGAAATGTGCTATATAAATAAACGTGCCTTGCCTTGCCTTTGTTTTCAGTTTAAGAATAGAGTAAGTATTTTGACATAATGTTATTTTATTATTATGTTCATTATTTTTACGTTCATTATTTTCATGTTATGTTTGTGTGGTTTGGGATGTGATGGAGGGAGAGCCTTTAGGTGTATGTCCTTGTTGATGTTAACATGTTGATTGTTTTGTTGTTGAATTTATGTTTTTGTTGAATTTATTATCATTATTTTATTATTATTATTATTATTATTATTATTATTATTATTATATGTGCTTAAATGTTTGTTAACTTCCATGTTTTGTGCCTGATGAACCCCTTGAAAACGAATATAAAGTGTGGCTCTAAATTAAACTACCACCAGATGGAGCTGCAACACCATCACCCTGTTCAGACAGGATGTGTCTCCTTCACACTGAGGTTGTCTGGGATTTATAAAGTTCAAATAAGACAAGAACTAACTAAACCCCAGTAATAAACCCTTATCTGACCACCTCATTATTGTGACTTCCCTCTATTCTTTCAGTGTCACAGAATTAACGCTTTGTAGTTAATTCACAAAGAGATATGGACAGAAACCTTCACACAGGTCGGTCCTGTTATTCTGTTGTCTCTCTGCTAAACAGAGACATGAATGAGCGTTAGCTGGCTGTTAAAAGGGTTCATTAATGTCTGTTACCGTTAACGTTACACTCTATAGCTTTACCAATGAAGAATGACAACTAGTGAAACAAGTAATATTCACCATTAGTGTCCATACATCAGTGAGTTACTAACACCAGCTGACGTTAAACTACTAGCGGAGTTACGAGCTGAAACCAACTGTCAACATTCTCCTAACCGTTAACCGTCAGTTAACGTTAATTAAGTTAACTATAACGTTAACTTGGTTATTGGATAACAATTAACGTTAATAAATCTTAATCGTGACGTTGCCTACCACAGCTGCTGCCAGAAATAGTGAGGAGAACTGTGATTAACAACTTTTCAGTTTGTTTAAACGACCACATGCAGTTAGTTGGACGAGCAGCCAAACAATGAACAAGGTAAACAAACACACTGACTACTAGTTAGACTACTGTACATTAACTCACCGGTAGAAAGTTATAGTGTCCGTTAATCGAAATCTGAAATCCGTGTTAAGTAACGTTAACCGACAAAAAGTGTATAAAGTTAAACGCAACACATCTACTGTTGTTGTAGCAGGAGGAGTGAGAGGAGCATCATCAAAGCTCTCCGAGTCATCCAATCAGATCAACAGGTCTGTGTGTGTGTGTGTGTGTGTGTGTGTGTGTATGTGTGTGTGCGTGTGTGTGTGTTTATAACCTTTATTTAACTAGGAAGTCACATTGAGATTAAAACCTCTTTTACAAGTGAGACCTCGCCAAGACAAGGTCAAATAGCAGCATCCAACAAATAAAGACAACATTGAATCACGACAGCAACAATACATTACATCATTATACAGCGCATTAACAATGTGGCATGTTGGTCAAGTGTTTGCTATTTAATTGAAACAACTGCAGCTTGTAGGGACCACTTCCTTTATTCTATGTTTAAAATAATTTAAAGAAATAAGGGTCTCAAGTTTAAGCTTGGCCTGCAGATGGTTCCAGGACCAGGACCGTAGTGGAACAGGCTTGTTTTGCCAGCTTCTGTACTGATAGAAGGCACTTTAAACTGAAGCCATTTATGTGACCTTAGATTATAACTGTTGTGGAGAATTACAAACTTCTGGTTTAAGTAAGTCGGAAGTTTGCCAGAGATGATCTTATAGACTAAAATGTACCAATGTTGTAACCTCCGCAGAATGAGGGATGACCATCCTACCATGCTGTATAAGGTACAATGATGGGTCCTGAAGCCAACCAGCTAGAGCCACACACAGCCAGTGTGTGTGTGTGTGCGTGTGCGCGTGTGCGTGTGGACCAATTACACCATCGTAGTGAGGAGGTTGAGGTTAGAAAACATGAGGTTTAGGGTTGTTTGCATTTATTTGTGATGGTCAGTGACAAAAGAAGTACTCAGATAGTTGACTTAAGTAAAAACAGCAATATCACAGTGTAGAATTACTCTGAACTTAAAGGGACTGTTTGTAAGAATCAGAAATGCTTGTTAACAGCGACACCTGTGGCCGTTAGGTCAACGAAAGTCAGCGTTGGGCTCGCGCTTGTGCTCGCTCTAAATATATCTGAACGAGCATCGCTCAAAACAGTGAGGCGACACACGTCAGCTAAAACCACAATATCACTCTATATTTCACCTGCATGCTTGGCAGTAATGTTAGCTGACCAGACGAAGGTCTCTCCATGAATCACTGCTGATCCTAGTGTTGGCTTTTCCTGCTTCAGCCTCCCGACCGCGGCCGAAGGGAACCGGGGAGACACCGTCACTCGGAGACGATAACCAGCTCGGCTCTGATTGGTTGTTTTCCTCCGGTCTGTGAAATCCTCCGTTGAATGAACAGCCAATAGGAACGCTCTCTCTCTGAAATGACCTGTGATTGGCCAAAGTCTCCCGTCACGGGCTAGATTTTTTTAAAGCCTGAAAACAGAGCCATGAGGAGGTGCAGAAGTCTAGTTATCTCTCAGAACACTTGAATTACAATATGCTGAAAGGTTATTATGGAATTTTTGCCCAATGATGCCAAAAACGTTCTACCTACTGCAGGTTTAACTCTGCTCTGCGTGGAGAGAAACCATTTTACATTGATTGACAGATCTCTGTGAGTGAAGAAGAGCCCAGGCCAGACCCGTGAGAAGTCACACCTTAACTAACTAAATCACCTTTTTGCTTTGAGAGCGGTCTTTCAGACACCCTCCCCCTGGGACTGGGACAGGGAATAAAACTCATCTGAATCAGCCACAGAATTAGACCTGAAGGAATTTGTCCTCCACACGCTGATACCGTATGTTGATGCTTTAATGATCT
The DNA here is from genome assembly GCA_916700685.1 of Adelosebastes latens. Classification (NCBI taxonomy): domain Eukaryota; kingdom Metazoa; phylum Chordata; class Actinopteri; order Perciformes; family Sebastidae; genus Adelosebastes; species Adelosebastes latens. Next base: position 31,544 of record CAKAKR010060795.1, on the reverse strand, counting down.
GTTCCCCAACAAATAAAAGGAGGCCTGTGAGTTTGACATTGTAGCATTGCTATAATATCTAGCAGACGGGACCACAAGGTCAGTCTGACTGAAATGCAGTTTGCTCAGGAAAGTGTAACTTTCTTAGATTATGAAATCTCTAATAGTGGTAAAACACTGAGCTCAAAAAGAGTGGATGCCATCCTAAAAATGACAAAACCGCATACCAAAAGACAATTGATGTAATTTTTAAAGATGATAGGGTACTGTGGATTTGTGACTACCTGATCCAAGCAGACCATTCACTCAGTAGATGAAAAGGGGGGTTTTATAATGTCAGTATTGCTACAAGAGCACGGGGGGAAAACAACGACTGGTTGCATATTTCTCCTCAACATTAGACAGTGTAGCATTGGGTTTGCCTCACTGCCTGACAGTCAATTATTATGTTATTATATTCTGCTAGAACAAAAAACATTTGTCTCCAGCATGTTGGCTTAGATACAATAATATCTAATATAATCTCTGCCTAATGTCAAGGTCACACCCTGTACAGCATTAAATCCTGCTAACACTAAGAATACTGATACAACAGATTGCAAAAGATGTTATTCTTCATTATTGTGTCGAGCGCTATACACACGAAAACAACACTCCCATAATGGGAAACCAGGAGACTGGGTGCTGATAAAGGACCTGAAAAGGAAGCACTGGAGGAAACCCAGATGGACGAGACCCCACCAGGTGCTCCTCCTCATCACATCTACGGCGGTTAAAGGGAGAATCAGCTGAACACACGCCAGTCACTGCAGGAAGGTGCCAACACTGGAGATGGAGGAGGTCCAGGGCGAGAGTCCCGGTCTGCAAACAGGCGAAGGAGGCCGCAGAGCGAAGGTCAACTGCCACTAATTTGAGGGAGAAAGAAGAAGACTTCAAGGGATAACAGATGAGAACATCATCGTGTTTACATGCCGACCCATAACACTACGAGGTCAACTCTTGACAAAAGACCCTGGCATCCTTTTAGAAGAACAGGCCGCGGTCTCAGAGGAACAACATGCTGCTTCATGGCTCTCATAATTGCTTTCAGTAAACAGAATGCTAAAGTCAGTACAACTGAGCCATTGACCATATGAAGGGCAGGATGAAATCTCTCTGATAACTTGAGTCAATATCCTCTCTGAACAACCACTGTCTGTCAAAAGCTAATCTACAGTACAAATGTAATACAATATACAGTTCACTCAGTCAGAGGATGGTTTATTTCTGATATTATTGACAGTAAAGTAAGTCATCTTCAACAAACATGAATAGTTCTGCTGTGTTTACCATAATGATCGCTTGGAGTTTTAGAGGAAACAGAGGCCTGTTTCTCAGGATTTATGGCTGCAGTTGACAGGTTTGTGTTCAGGCATCTGTGCCTGTTCCTCGTCTCTTGAGCAGTCAGTAACCTCCATGTCTCATGATTTCAGACTTTAGAGGCCTACAGCAGGAGGAACACTAAAACAAACCTGGGCCCCTCGGACCCGACACACAAGAGAATTTACTCACTCATAATTAGAAACTAACTCATCAAATTCTTTATCAATGATATATGCTTATTGAACTACTAATGACACACACAACTATTAACTAATGAATAAATGCAATGATGAAAGAATCAATGAATACAGCGGTAGGCAATGAATGAATGAATGAATGAATGAATGAGGACCACCGTATACCACATAAATCAGTATACTACTTTTTCCTTACGAAAAAGTAGTATTATTTTATGAAATATACTTAGTGTAAGTAAATTCAAGTATATTTCCCCCAAGTATACTTTGTATAGTAAGTATACTAATATCAATGTACTAGTAGTATACTTGTAAGTGTACTACTTCAATACTTCTTGGGAATAAATTGGCCCACTTTTTAGTTTATAAAAGTATACTTTTAAGTATACTCTAAGTGTAAGAATAGTACATTTTGAGTACATAATTAGTTGTATTTTGTACTGCAACTATACCATGAACTATACTACAAGTGAATAAGTATGCTGTTAGTTTAATAGTTATATACTTGTAGCCCACTTTTTAGTTTACGAAAACACACATCAAATTCTTCTCGGTTAACTAGTTTAATAGTTTTTATACTGCAAGTATACTTGTATATACTTGTAGCCCACTTTTTATTTATGAAAGTATACTTTGTATACTTCAACTTATAGTACTTAGCCAGTGATTTATGTGTTAAATAAAGAGACTTGCTCCTTTTTCTATTTGACTTGATGTTTTGTGATAAAAAAAATAAATAATGTTTTTCTCACATGCCTCCACGGTGAACGGAGAATCCAAAAACGTAGAAAATTCTTGATGAATTGAAGTAAATTTGTATAAAAACATCTGTTTACAAACTCTCACACACTTTAATAAGCTACTCAATCAAAAAGTAAGCACAACTACAAGCCAAGTATACCTTTCTGTAGGCCTATAAGGCAAGAATACTTAATTATGAATACACTTTTATTTGGTAAGGGTTGGCCAGATGGATTTATTTCTGGGAGACCACCAAGTGGGTGAGTATGTATGAAAGTCTCAATTGGCATACATGTAATTTGCATTAGATAGTACCCTGGAACGTGGGGGTGTTGGCTCTATCTGATGGGTGCTGGTCTGTGAAAGCAGCCCTGTCGTAAATTATGCTCCTCACCAGTTGGCACTAGTAAAACCCCTTTGATCATCATTCAGGAGACACTGGTGAATATTAGAGCCTGACTAGCCAGGAGCATTGTTGGATGAGATTGCAGGCGGTGAGAAAACAGGCACTGTATTTAATTCATGAGGACATACAAAGTAGAGCTTGTTGCACATTACTTGTGCGCATATGCAGATATGGCAGCGGCAGTTATAGAGAAAGAGAGAGAGATGTTGCTTCTTGCATCCTCTGTTCCATCAGAGGTGTTTTTGTGAAACATCTGCCTGTCCTTGGACTTGTTTTTTTTGTAATAAAGAATTGATTGATAGAATCTATTGAGTCTTTCTCCTCCATTTCAGATAGAAGAATTTCCCACACAGGTCTGACCTTGATGCATGACTTTAAAGCTCAAGCATATACCACACGAGGAGGAAGATCGTCCAAACTTGACAACCTTACCTTGAAACAAAACATGCCCTAGAAATGCTCTCCTCCCTTCCTCTACTCCCACCATAACTTACTGTCAGGAAGTGTGTGCATATCTCTCAAAGACAGGAGGGAGGCCCAGGGTTTTAGAAATATCCTACAACCAACAACAGATGTCCCATTTTTGCATTATAGGCTAAATGCTATGTGTTTATATTAAAAGGACTTAACTCCAAAGAAAATAGTTTCTCAGTCTATTGGTGTCTGATCGAATTTGAAACCGGAGCCCATACTTTAATGTTCCAGCCAAATGAGGAACTGTGAAGTTACGCATCACTCCACTGAGTGGAATCAGAGACGTGGGTTTAGGTTTCGTCAAGGCCACTGGGGCATTTCGAGTGAAATAAGAGATGTGACAAATCTGTGAGACTACATTATTTCATCTTAGAAAAACCATGATGGAAAAATTCTGTACGTCAAAATTCAGTCTGTAACCAAATTCTGCTGAAATTATTTTTGGATTACATTCGACAGTTTTCATAATCCCCATTAGAAGCGATCTTTGTTCCCACAGTCATTTCTGTGTACAAAAACTTAAAAAAACAAAATAAGTTTAGTCAAAGAGAAAAATAGAATTTATGGAAAAAAATACACAAAAAACATACAATATATTTCACATTCAACGTAAGATCTGTATTTTACAGGAATTTCATTAAAATGAACAAAATATGAATATAAAACAACAAAAAAAAAATCACAGTAGATGAATACTGTTACGTTAGAAATATTAAAAACTGAAACGAGCTACAGTAGCTTAATAGAACGTTTTACAAACTCAGAAAAAAATCAAGTTTAACTTCATTTAAAATTAATGTGTATGTGAACACACAAACATATTGTACAACTACTTTGGCACGGTGAGACATCTTCTCCTACTGTGCTGTACGGCATCTTACTGATGAAGACGTGATCTGTAAGCCACACATCTGAACTTAATCATTTCTGCTAGAAAAAAATGTTTAACAAGTGTACTGCAGAAATAACTTGTTATTTACATGGTTTAACAGGTAGTTTCCCTGCTACCACTACTTCTCTACAACATAGAACCCTCCGCCAGAGGCAAAAAAGGAGTTTGCAGGTGGCTGGGATGTGATTTCAGTATTGGCACCAGGAGGATAGTGAAAGACTGGAGGTTTGATGTAAGTTTGAGGAACGTTCTGCGCTGCTACGTTGCTGCTGCTCTGCGTTGGAGCGACCCTGATGGTGCTGTAATCGTTCAGGTCGATCATCTTTTGTGAACTGGTGGCTGGAGTCAGGACTGGAGCGGCGCCTCCGTAGACCGCCTCATTGATCACTGTGCCGTCTCCAGCAGCCAGGGAAGTGCTTGTCCATGAGGAGTACTGCTGCTGTAATAACTGCTGCTGATGCAACCCCAGCCTCACCCAGTCTGGGAGCAGTGGAGCTGTTAAACTGTGTCCAAATGATTGCAGACTGAAGCGGGTTGCTCCTTGCTCTGGGTAAATCTGACTTGGGTAGGGCGCCCCTATAGTGAACCCCTCACATTGGTATGAACTCTCAGTGTATACAGGAGGGTTGGCTGGTGCTGTGTAACTTCCAACAGCCTCAGAGGAAAAATAACCCGACAGTCCGTTTGCGAAATAAGCCATTTGTCTGTACTGACCGTATCCTCCTGAGGCGTCACTGGGGCTTACTGTTGCACCTGTGGAGAAGCTGTGAGTGACCTGGTTGTTCACCTCAGTGGGGTCCTGTCTATTATAGCTGCCCATAAACCGCTGGTTATCGCGGTTTGACCTGACAGATACGATGGCGTTAATGGGCAACTGACGAACCCCAGTGCTGTCAGTCTCTGTGTTATCTCGTGGCTGTGGTATCTGACCTGGATTATCGTAGATGGGACTAGGGTGAGGCTGGCTTCCAAAGGTGCTCTGTGCATCGTTCTGGTTTTGTGGGTCACTGGGGTCAGCGGCGCTGGCAGAAGTTAACTGCGTGACTGCGTTGGCTTCAGTCGCTCCGAACAAAAGGTCGCCCCTCGTTAAAGTGGAGCCCTCAGGAGATGAGGTGATAACAGAGCTGGCATTAGAGGCGACGAGTTGGTTGTCATGGCTCAAGACCTCAGGAGCTGCTGTTGAAAACATCTCCAGTGAGTTAGCGGAGGGTGGATTTTTTGTCACTTTAAGCATTTGCCACTTTGAATCCCATCTTGCTTGCTTTGTGGCCACGTTAGATGTTGTCTGCACAGGCTCTGGATCCCATCTTCTTTCCACGGCACTTTCGGATGTATTGTTAGCGCAGGAGGTGGTAGTCTCGCCATTGCCTGGAGCTGATGTGCAAGGAGACATATTTAGCTCAGACTTCATCTCTCTCAACAGAGCCATTAGGTCATCAAACTTTTCCATGTCTATAGCGGGTATGTCTTGTTCATCGAATCCAGGTTCTGTGTCTTTGTCCATAGGAGACAGGAGGGTGGAGGTGGCAGCAGGTTTAACAGAAGTGGGCTCGGAGGCTGATTCGGCGCTGATGGGCTGCAGCTCACTGCATTGTGCTGGCAGAGGGTCCTCGAGTCGGGGGTTATTGGTGCAAGATCTGACCAGTGTTTCAATAGATTCAACAGCTGCTCTTTTTCTGGTTGGAAAGTATTCATCTCTGGGAGACACGGACAGGGTTTGACTGGTTTTAGGACAAACAATAGAGGAAGATGGGGATTCTGAGTGCGGCTCCGCCTGTTTCACTTGCAACTCGGGGATAGGCCTCTGAGAGACTGGGGGTCTGGGTTCTGGTTGCTCTTGGGGACTGAGACACTTGCCAGCACCAGATAATGGAGAGACAACAGGATCCGCCTTTGAGGAGACACGGGTCACATCCAGAAGACTTCCTTGTTTGACCCCATCCAAATCTCCATCCATCTCTTCCAAATGATGTTTCTCAGTTTTTTGTCTTGCTCCTAAGAGAGAGAGCGGAGAAGGAATGAGAGAACACAAGAAAAAACAAGCTTCAATGTATTACAGCTTAGAGAAAGGAAATGATAAGCCCCATTTATGAGTCCTCCATAAATCTTAAGAAATTATTTCCAGTGGTGTCAGATTCAAAAAGTGAAGAAGCATTTCACCTGCCTCATGCGGGGCTCCGGCTTTTTGTTAACATCAGAGCCCTTTTTGATTTTCATTCTTAACCCTCTGCGACCCGCGGAATCGCAGGTGATGCCGACTGACTTTATTGTCTTTCAGAGGCTGTATCGGGTTCCGTTTTAGGAGCTAGAGTGAAGATACTGATATCATATGAAACTACAAAACCTAAGGAATCCATTGGTAGAAAAACTAGCATGGCTATTTTCAAAGGGGTCCCTTGACCTCTGACCTCAAGATATGTGAATGAAAAAATGAAATTAAATGAAAAATGGGTTCTCTGGGTACCCACAAGAAAGATAGATAGATGGATAGATAGATGGATGGATGGATAGATGGATTGATAGTAACTTTATTGATCCAGAGGGAAATTCAAGTTTCCAGCATCACAGTTCCGTAGTGCAAAACATGTTAGTAAAAAGGCAGTAAAAAAATTAGTAGTGCAAAGTACAAAAAAATATACCAGATATAAAAATACAAGGAGATGAACGCAGAAGCGCGACTGGTCTTGAACCAACCCAAAACAGCACATGTCACTCTGCTGTTCATATCCCTCCACTGGCTCCCAGTTGCCGCTCGCATCAAATTCAAAACCCTGTTGCTCGCTTACAAAACAGCAACAAAAAAAGCTCCCGCCTACCTGAACTCCCTCATCCAGGTCTACACTACCTCCAGCCCACTACGCTCGGTCAATGAAAGGCGCCTTGTACTCCCATCACAACAGGGCCCTAAGTCACAAGCTAGACTGTTCTCTTCTCTTCTGTATTCCCCCAGTGGTGGAATGAGTTACCAAACTCCACTCGATCCGGAGAGTCCCTTTCCACCTTTAAGAAAAAAAAGCTAAATACCCAGCTCTTTCATGAACACCTCCGCACTTAATGACATTGATGCCATTGATGATGTTGATAACGATGATTTTGATGATACTGAGGATATTGAGGCTGTTGCTGATGTTGATTAGGATATGCATGATGATGATGACATTGATGGCTTTGTTGATAATGTTAATGATGACGATGACAAAAATAAAATAAAATCTCTACTTCTATCCACCCTGTGCATTGCCTGTCAGCCCCTGTGTCCGATCATACTTGAAGCTGCTGTTGGCACTTACTCACATTGTTCCTTCCTATCTAGATCCTTGCTTGTGTTGTACGAACTCTCAGATGTACGTCGCTTTGGACAAAAGCGTCTGCTAAATGAATAAATAATACAAACATTTAAAAGCACCAGAAAACATGAATACATACTTTTACATTTAAAAGAGACAGATAATTGCCTAGACAAACCTACAAGTATTATGCAAGTCATACCAGTTTCTGGTTAACTGGTAACACAAGTCATACATTTCCAGTGCCAGAGTCAGTGCTCAACAATATTTTACACAGCACATACAGACTTAACATCAGTCATCACTGACTGCAATTCTGGGATACTTTTTATGAATTAAATTTAAAAAAACTACAGAAATCTATTATTTTGTGCACCATCAAGCAGGTTATTCACTAGAGTGGACCTCAATCTGTTGGGGGGAAACGTTAATATTGTAAACAATAAGATAAATTATACCATTGTCACTTCTCTGGTCTGTCTCAAGTGCCTGTGATGGCTGCACCTCCGTGGGAAGAGATTCCTCTGGACTCTGCCGGCTCTCAGGCTGCTTGTCTGTGTAACAGAAACCAAAACTACTAGCTTGCACCCATATTCTGCTTGTATTAAGTCACTTCAGCAAAGCAGTGTATACGAATGAGAAACAAATGACCCTGTGACTGACTACTGGGCTGATGGGACTCACCCTTTTGTTGTGGAGTAAAGATGGGTGGATGAGGGATGGTCAGTTTCTTTTTTTTCTTGATGTCTTTAACCAATTTTAAAGCTACAAAAAGCAAAGCAAATAGCACAGTTGAATACTGTATACTCATACACCCATGTGCCATACACACTTTAGACTTTGCAAATTAAGCGTGCTGTTACCGTCGCTGAACGGAGCTGTCCAAACAGGTTCAAACATCTCCTTTCCCAGCAGTATAACCTTTGGGAGAGAAAACACAAACAGAGCAACAATTAGCATAATGGATGTCTATTTCTACTTCGTAACATTTTTTTGCTTTAACTTGTCATTATGAAGTAAATGTTGACTCCACAATGTAATGGCCATGGAATAATGACACCATTGGCGTTTAGATCGGTTCCGTATAAGTCTCGCTTTCACTATGTAATTCTGTATGCCACCGCGTACGATTTCCTGGCAAAATGAAGGCTTGATTTACAGCACAAAGGTAGTGTATCAACCATTGCGCAACCAAAACAGGAAGAGGATAGCACTTCCGTTTTCCCGGGTAGCTATCCCAAGTTACCAAAGAGCATCAATGTAAGCTCTTTGCAGTTACTATCCTGGAAATGGTGGACGGTGGAACAACCGAAGTAACTGTGGAAAACATAATGCAGTGTGTCTCGTGCAGCGTTGCCAAGTCTTTTCCAATGAAAGTAGCTGGCACCAGCTCCAAAAGTCGCCAGGTGATGTCACATGCTCATTTGCATATTGTTGATGTCATCACATATTCATTTGCATAAAGTTTAGTGGTTGTCTCTGATGCAGCGAGGGAGAGGAGGAGAGAGAGGGAGAGAGACCCCGCGCTGTTGGCAGAAGAGCCGTGGACTGTGATTACTCTGAGCACTCTATTGAATTACAATATAATTTCGTTATTTTTCCCTGATGGTCTGAATAAGTCGCAAAATTTGAACGAAAAAGCGATCCAGTTAATAATAATAATAATAATAATAATAATAATAATAATACCACTTGGAAACGCTGGCAAGTTGAGCACAATTTGGAAATCTTAAACATATCTTATCCACCATGAATGAATTCCTTTCAGTGCTCATCATAAAGACAACAAATATGTTTAAATACATCATTAATAGGGGTGTCGCAGTATACCGGTATTGACAATAACCATGGTATTTTAAAACTGAAATATTGATATCATGTTAATAATACACATATGATAATATTGTGTAAATAATCCAGCTCCTCCTAAATCATTTCATATATACAGTTATGGTTACAGACTCTCTCTCTCCATCTCCCTACACTCCTATTTTGAGTGTAATTCATTTGCCAAAAAAAGAGACAAAACACACAGTAAACTAAGTTCATGACGAATTTCACTGATAGCATTATTATTATTTTTTATAGATATTGCGATAATATTGATATTATGAATTCTTTGGGCCATTATAATAGTTAAAATCTGATATAGTGACAGCCCTAATCATTAACCATATCTTTCCCAAATTACCCCATGGACATTTGAGATAACATGCATGGACACATGGACCTAACAGGTTACCTGCGCATCCATCTCGTTGAAACGCTCCTGTTTTGAGACCTTCTTGACGATGCCCTTCAAAATGTTCAATTTCATCCATGGGAGCAGCAGCTCATCCGACCAGAAGTACAGAAAGCCAGGGTGCCGCATCCGCTGAAACACATGCATCACATCATATAAAATAACGTGGGAGCAAATGTCAAATGCTTTTGTTGTTTGTAAGTTTTTAATGCATTATTGAGACAACACTCACGATGAAGTTGTACTGGTGATCATTGCTGCGCATGTGTTGAACTATATCACGGCTGGGGAGCGTCTCACTGCAGCTCTCACACAGGTAGAATGTGCGCACAGTCATAACTCGACACTCCCACATTAATCCCCGACCTGTTGACGACATGCCGTCTTTAACATGTTGTATGCTTTTGTGAAATAAAATGAAATGATGGGATTGAAAAGGATTTGCTGTGCAACGCCTCGTTTCCATATAGCTCTGTGTACGTATGCAAATCAACCCGGAAGTTCATTCAGTCCTATAGAGAGGCGAAGTCCCGCCCCGCATTTCCTTGCGTTGAACACTAGGGGCCATAATCCGTATACTATACAGATTAAACGGGCACATAACAAAACTGTGTAGAAACGAGGCGTAAGGATGGACACACCCACCTATGATTGGTTCATGTCCATTCAAGTATATGGACAAATGACTGCGGCCCTCACTGCTTTCCCCTGTGACAACCATAGAAAATAACAACTCAGTACGTTAAAAGACAAAAAAAACGCAGACTCATAAATGCTTAACACCTACCTATTGAAATCATTGGGAGCACTTGTGAGTGTTCTGACACATCTTGTGCTCTCCGTCTGGGTCCTGGTTGGTTCTGCTGTTCTGTATTCACTGTAGCAGCAGAAGAGAGCGGGTCCGGGTTGAGCAGTTTTACAGGTGATGCTTTCTGAGAGCCTTCCAGCACCTTCCGTGTATCCTGTAACTCTGGACGACTTCTCTCCTGCTGTTGTCTCTTCTCCGGAGTCTCTTGGCATGTATCAGGGGTTTGGGCAAAGCTGCCTGCGGCGTCGGTGGCAAGAGGAGGCGCACAACGCTGAGGTTTCACCATTTTGACTGCTGGGAGATAGGGATGCGAGAGACGGTGGATTTGTGTAAGTGATGTTGCAGACGGACAATTATACCAACAATAGCATGGTTGCAGGGACTAACAATTAGGGCTGTCAAAGTTAATGCAATAATAACGCGTTAATGCATATTCGGTTTTAACACCATTCATTTCTTTAACGCATCAACTTGTATCTGACTCAGTTTTAAAGCTAGAGTGAGGATATTGGTAACATATGAAATTAGAAAACCTAAGGAATCCATTGTTATCAATCATGTCATACAAGCTTGTTGCAAAGGAGGTTAGATAACGCTCTAAACGTACGCTAAATTTTGGCGAGGAAAAACTGCCATGGCCCATTTCAAAGGGGTCCCTTGACCTCTGACCTCAAGATATGTGAATGAAAATGGGTACCCACGAGTCTCCCCTTTACAGACATGCCCACTTTATGATAATCACATGCAGGTTGGGGCAAGTCATAGTCAAGTCAGCACACTGACACACTGACAGCTGTTGTTGCCTGTTGGGCTTGAGTTTGCCATGTTATGATTTGAGCATATTTTTTATGCTAAATGCAGTACCCCTGAGGGTTTCTGGACAATATTTGTCATTGTTTTGTGTTATTAATTGATTTCCAATAATAAATACATACATTTGCATAAAGCAGCATATTTGCCCACCCCCATGTTGATAAGAGTATTAAATACTTGACAAATCTCCCTTTAAGGTACATTTTGAACAAATAATAAAATTATGATTAATCACAATTAATCATGGACAATCATGCGATTAATCACGATTAAATATTTTAATCGATTGACAGCCTTACTAACAATATAAGACACCGGATATTTAAATTTATGCACAATAGAATCAGTTCATTTTACATACTATCAATACACAAATAGCAGTGGCTTAAAAATATTTACTGTCAGAGCCAACCACTGTTATTAGTCTAGCTGTAGATATATTAATATTGATTTTCCTGTTGGTGAATGTGTATGACACACAACAGACTTACCTGCTATGCCTGCGTCTTGAACGCTAGGCTTTGCATTGGGCTTATTTGTATTCGAGATCAAACACGAATGAAGCTGGTCTGGAATCAGAGCATTAGCTTCAGGCTCTGAACTCTTCACGCTCTGAGCTCTGTCGGACGGACCCACAGCAGGAGCCCTTTCCTCTTTTGAACTGGATTCTGAATTAAGAACAGCAATATATTAAAAAGTGTGAGTTTTATAATATAGGAATAGATATCTTTGGACAGATCTACACAACATTCCAACAACTGATATGATGTAATTCCATACTTCCTCTAATAACGTCACAAAGACACGAGTTTCTCTCAAGTTATCGAAAATGAAAAGCCAGAACATATCTCAGATAGTCAAAGATTTAAGAAAATTTAAATGTATTTACATGTGGAAGAAAAATACAGACACATTTCAAACATGGCGCTGAGAAAGGACACTTGAAGTTACCATCATCTTGGCTTGAAGCTTCACATGGACTGGCACCAGTTTCAGTTGTGGAGTGTGATGAGACCCGCAAGTCTGTCTGTCTCACAATTGCTTTCAGTCTTTCTATAGCTGAGAATAAAGAGAGAGAGAGAGAATTACGACTAAGATAATGACTGTATAAAACAATCCATAACAATAAAAATGAATAGAAAAAGTTGATTGATTAATCCTACATCACAATCACATATTGGACCAATATGTATACATGCATAGGAAATTAAACTGTAGCTATCCATTTCCCCATTTACAGCTGATGATTAAGTGAGTGCCCACCTGAACTAAATATATCAAAAAAGAAAAAAGAAACTTTTATGCATAAACACAGAAATGACATGCCTTATGTAAAACCACAGGATGTATGTTTGGAGGACGTTAAGGAGTAGACACATATGTGTGGATAAAAGAAGAACAATGTATCCTACTGTAATTCAAGAAATGTCATAAAACAGATATCATGTGCATCCTGTTGTTCGTTACTGTTGATGATGTGTGATACTATTAGGGCTGTCAAACGATTAAAATATTTAATCGCGATTAATTGCAAATTAATCGAATATTTTTTATGTGTTCAAAATGTACCTTGAAGGGAGATTTGTCAAGTATTTAATACTCTTATCAACATGGGAATGGGCAAATATGCTTGCTTTATGCAAATGTATGTATATATTTATTATTGATAATCAATTAACAACACAAAACAATGACAAATATTGTCCAGAAACCCTCACAGGTACTGCATTTAGCATAACAAATATGCTCAAATCATAACATGGCAAACTGCAGCCCAACAGGCAACAACAGCTGTCAGTGTGTCAGTGTGCTGACTTGACTATGACTTGCCCCAAACTGCATGTGATAATCATAAAGTGGGCATGTCTGTAAAGGGGAGACTCGTGGGTACCCATAGAACCCATTTTCATTCACATATCTTGAGGTCAGAGGTCAAGGGACCCCTTTGAAAATGGCCATGACAGTTTTTCCTCACCAACATTTAGCACAAGTTTGGAGCGTTATTTAACCTCCTTCCTGACGAGCTAGTATGACGTGGTCAGTACCAATGGATTCCTTGGGTTTTTTCAGATGATGCCCGGTACAACCTCCGGTAGATCGATTACGTTAAAGAAATTAGCGACGTTAAAACGAATGTGTTAACATGTTATTATCGTATTAACTTTGACAGCCATAGTTACTATATTTACTAAAGTACTATAGGAGCTGAGGAGAGACTGCCTCTCTTCAGTCATATCAGCATAATGCTGATGATGGCTCTTGCTTGCAAACAATAAAAGCCTTTTTTACTGGGATATTATGCCTGCTGGTGTTTTGATTGCCGAGCATTTTCAGTAATGTCCCATGACAAGTCACTTAGAATTAGATTTTTGGGGCGTTATTAGGGGTTTCTTTACCTTTGTCCTCTGAAAGAGCAGCCAGCACTTTGTATTCATCAATGTTCACTTTCACTGTCTAGCAGAAAGAAAAACACAAACATACAACGGTAATTAAAAACCATCACTTGATGGTTTTTAATGTCTGTGCCATCTTATTTTTCCGAAGTATGCTCTCATATATATGTCATTTTTGCACATACTGCATTACACTGTTAAAGCAGATAAACAACCACACACAGACGGTCCATTGATGGTCATTTTGAATGTGTGAGGAGATTTTTGAGCCGCTCACCAAGAAGGACTGGGATCCTACATCTCTGTCGGCCTCAGCCAAGAGGGTCACTAGCTTGGGCAATTCCCTCTGCAGCTCTGACCGTTTCAGCTCTGAAACCCGCTCAGGGGACTTCATTTTCTAGTAAGAACATTAAGAGCACACATTAGCATCTGTAATACTACCCTTCTTTACAAGCTTCCTTCATTTTCTCCGAGACTCATAAAGCACGCACCGCATAGTTATACTGGTGGGTAAAGTAGGTTACGTGCCAGGCCCCTCGCAACCTGACTGAACATAGCAGACAGTAGACTTGCTTCTTTTCTCCACATTTCACTTTAATCAGATGGTTTAAGCCTATAAGGTAAAGAAACAATGCAGAGTTATGATTAAAATCAGAAAGAGGCCAATTCATTGAGACTTTATGAGGGATTTTCCCTGGATAAATAATAATACTTACCAACTTCAGGAGGGCTTGCACTTTGCCATTTCTTACTTGCGGGGTTGTGTGATGGCTCTGTGGGTGGATTCTTGGGCGTGATCAGGTGGAGAGCTGCAGGTGCCTTACTCTTATGAGTATTTGGTGCAACATCAGCAGTTGATCCCACTGAATTCTTCATGTGTGCAGTCTTGACAGAGGCTTCAGTATTTTTACATTTAACTGTCATTTTAGCAGTGGCTACGGATGTCACCACAGTACGAGACGCGACCACAGTTCTGGATGCATTTTCTGAATTTTTGGATGCGTTAATCACTTTGGAGGCGGGTGCAGTTCTGCAGACGGCTTCACGCGCTACTTTGGATCCTGTGTTAGAGGCGGCGGCAGCTTTGTGTGAAGTCGCTGTGACTTTGGCTGCAGCTCCAGTTCTGCTCTCCAGTGGTTTGGACAATGTTGCAGATTTTGTGATGGAGGTCACACTTGAGATGGTTGCGCTAGAGGTGGAGGTGGTTGCAGTGCTGACGGAGATAGTTGATGTACATTCGTAGGCGGTTTCTCTCAATTTCTTGGTGGCTGTCGTACAGCTGGAGGTGGCGGCTGTAAGTTTGGAGGTGGGTGCTGTCGATTTGGTGGTGTCTGGAGCAGAATTGGAAGATTTGGCTGTGAACTTGGAGATGGCCGTCATGGACGTGGTGGGGGTGGTTACAGTAGAATCTGCTGCCGTTTCAGATGTCCCCTCTATTTTCGAAGTGGTTGCTATTTTTAATGGTCCAACAGTTGTGTTTGAAATGATTTGAGCTTTGTCCTCACTAGGACAGGTGTCAGCGTTGTCAGCTGACTCAGACACTTTGATATGGGTCATTCTGACATCCTCATTTGATTCAGGGGGGACTTTGGCTGCATTGGAGGTGGTTTCAGTCATTGCAGACACGGCTGTAGTTACTGAGGATGGCTGTGACTTAGACTCTTCTGAATCACCATCAATCTCCATATTGCCTAGAAGATACATTTTTCACTATTAATATTGTGTTATAAAAGGTTCCCATTTCATTAGAAAATCAATGATGCTCAGGTAAATGTAAAACAATAAAATGTTATGAGGAATCAAAATATGATAACTAAAAGTGCATTCTTTTTTCTTTGACCACTTTTATGTTTTATGTTTCAATTGATCTGCTTATTGGTGGTTCTCGTTAGAAGACACTGTAACAACCACAGACTGAGACATTTTCATAGAAACACTGAGAACATTTTTAAATTTGCCATTTACATACCTTCGTACGTCGCTGTCTCATGACTTTGTTTTCCACTTTCTCCCTTGTCTGCGGTGGTCGCCTCCTTTTGTCCTGACCTTTTGCTACTTGTCAGGTTTTGAGGTTCTTCACAAGAGGCGTCTTCTTTGGATGTGAGCCGCTGCCTTTTATGGCTCATTTCTTGCTCTACATCCTCAACAGTACAGGGAGAGACTTTCCTCTTTTGTGTCAACTGTGTCAGGACATCTTTGCTACTTTCGCTCCTCTCGTTTCCAGTCTCTGTTGGGTAATTTTTGTCCGTGTTCTGGCTGCTTTCTGGCGCCTCCCCACTTCCTGCTGTAGGCTCATCTATCTTCTCCTCCTTTATCGCCTGACATGATTCACTACCTGCATTCCTTATCCCCTCTGAACCAGTTTCTGAAAACACCCCTCCTCTCTTCTCGGATTCTTTTTCACTTGGTGTAGGAATCTCCTTGTCGTCTCCCTTTTCTGCATTTTCTCCACTTTCTACACAGCGTGACCTGGTGACTCCAGCACCAACTTCTACAGAAATCTTATTCAGGGTCGTCTCACTATTGTCTGTAGATCTTTGACTCGTTGTTTCCTCACACCCCTCCACCATCCTGCTGTTTTTCTGATTGTTGTCTCTCACATGGTCCTTGTTCACATCTTTCAGAGTTCCTCTGGGGACTGAGAAACATTCATGACATTAAAAAATGTATTTGATTATAATTATCGACATTGTTTTGTCAAAATACACTCCGTAAGCAATATTACAAAAGAGACAAATGGGCTGTTAAAAAAGAAAATAGTGGATCAGGTGAAGAGATTAGTAATAGTCCAGGAAGCAAAATGCACCCTCATGATACTGATGTATGATAGATGTATGTAAAACGTGCAGGCACATTATTGTCTTTGTGAATAATCGTTTGTGTGAATAAACAGCAGTATGTACCTTTTCGGATGCAATGAACTGTAATTACCACATCACGTCCTGAGAGCCTCCGTGCTGGTTGGAGACGTGTAACCATGGTAACCCGTGCCAACCTCATGTGACCACACGATAATTTGTGAGAATCAAAATCTGAATTAATTTTAAATATATATTACACCTGGCAAAGTGGAATCTTATTTTTACAGTTAAATTGAAAAGTTATCGACTATAGAGCTGTCCGTTAACGTCTGTTATGAATGTTGTCATTACTACCACATTGCATTGTGGGATATTTATGCCACTGTAGTGTCCAGCATTTCATACTGTAATATTTCACCGGAAATAGTATGCAATTCACATACTATTGGTTTCATATTAAGTTTTCGGACGTACTAAAAAATCTCACATACTGTTTTAGCGTACTAAATAGCATGTGAGCATGAAATTGCGGCCACAACCTTTGAACTGAATACCAGATGTTAAACATATGGCCTCCATCTCCCTAGGACCAGCGAGACCCTTACTTCTTCTTCAGAAACCCTCACAGGTACTGCATTTAGCATAAAAAATATGCTCAAATCATAACATGGCAAACTGAAGCCCAACAGGCAACAACAGCTGTCAGTGTGTCAGTGTGCTGACTTGACTATGACTTGCCCCAAATTGCATGTGATTATCATAAAGTGGGCATGTCTGTAAAGGGGAGACTCGTGGGTACCCATAGAACCCATTTTCATTCACATATCTTGAGGTCAGAGGTCAAGGGGACCCCTTTGAAAATGGCCATGCCAGTTTTTCCCCGTCAAAATTTAGCATAAGTTTGGAGGATGCCAGTATCTTCACTCTAGCTTTAAAACTGAGCCCGCTACAACCTCCGAAAGATCAATTGCGTTAATGCGTTAAAGAAATTAGTGGCGTTAAAATAAATGTGCAATAACGCGTTATTATCGCGTTAACTTTGACAGCCCTAAATATAAGATGATATGATAGTAATACAAGACACAAACATATAAAATATGTGAAATATGATTATTCACACAGACACATAGACATGCAGCTCCTTTGGCTGCCACAATGGGAACCCAAGCTTTAATTATTCCTAAATGTTTCCATAGCCGTACTGGTACTAGGGTCATATTGAACATAAAACATCGACATGACTTACACAACTTCTTTTTAGGCATTATTGGGGGTACAAGCCTTGCTTTCCCTTCTCTCTTATTTGCAGACATCAGGATGGATAGTGCTGGAACAAGATAGTATAAGAATAGTCAAGAAACCAATTCACAGTTACAGACGCCAATGTGGAACATTCATTGCAGCACACATACTCACCAATAGAGTAGGAGCATGGCTCCCAGATGGGCGTGTCCAATGTCATCACCTTTGAAGGCAGAAAATATGGCGACAAAAGCATAAGCGCATGGCTAGAGGAGATGCTACATGAAGATGAAGGCACAGAAACTCAATTTAAGTTATGAATACCTGCACATGTGATATGGGGTGAATATATGCTGCCTGTTTTGCCAAATCCAATATGGTCTCTGCATCAGCGCTTGAATTCAGCGAGCCTGGGTGGAAACAGTCCTACACACACAGACACACAAATACACAAATCTTTAGTCCAATAAACAGTCACTGTTTTTCTGTTGAATGACATTTCTGATCTAAGCAGCCCTCAAAAAACTGACTGGGTGTATTTGCAGGTTAAAATCGTATTCACTTGTGATTGTGGCATATTAGCGTCTTATATTTAGCGGGGCTGTTAAGCACAACAAATGTGCATTTTGCGATAAAAGCAACACATTTTGCACAGATATAGGCTTATATGTTATGAAAAGATATAGATATTGGGGCACTACTAATGTGGCCACCACATAGGTGCTAAATATTCCAAAGTGTTGCAGAAAACTGATTTTATGACTCTTGGTGATTTCCAATGTGTGGTCAAGCTGATAGAACATGACACGTTTTTTCCCTCTTTATTTTTTAAGGGTGCTTTTTAAAAGCTTTTAACCTGAGAAAAACGTGAAAAACAAATAATAAAAAGAGCATGGTCACTTCAGGGTTAAACTTCACCCCCTTGCCTTCATGATAGAATGACAAGATATCGCTGGATAAAGCTCTGGGTCGCCAGTAACCTCTTATCACACACAAAGCCATACTGAACTTTGGTAGAACTTTGGGTTGTATTGCTAACTAGCCGTGATATATGACCAACTAAAGGAGAAAATCGTGATCAATTTACGCTTTGTTTTTATGATGTGTTAATATGTGTTGTTATGAAGCTATGTCTTGTTATGTGTTTTCATTTAAGCTATGTGTTGGTATGTGTTGAAGAAGTTTCTCACTAGCATACTCACTAGAAATGCTGCAACATGTTCCCGACTGAACAAATGAGCGTAACAGTCATCGTCTGACAACCTCCTACTACAGAGCAAACACAGGAATCCCACATCTGTGGTCTGCTGCCCTCTGATGCAAATGTCGTGCATGACCAGGAACTGTCTACCTGCAACGAGGAGGTAAAGAAAAGTCAAAAACACCCAGAGTGCATTTCTGATTTCTGGCAAGACTTTTTCTCTCCAGCGGTACTCACCGAGCAGAGGAAATCTCTCGTTTTGTTGGAGTTTGCTGTATGTTTCACACTTTGGAACTGCACAGACATAAAAACAGACAAGCATGCACCAGTCAGATGAAAGTAATCAATGTCATTCATCTTATTTAAGGCTAAGAAATTAATTTATCACTAACCCTCACGCTTTAAGAGAGTGTGTTGTAGTTCCAGTTTCTCCATCACTGCAGACAAAATCAAGAATGAGACAAAACTATTTCAAACTGCTTCATGTTGTTCAAGCATGACCAAAACCAGTTCAAATAATCTCACAGAGCACATGTCACTGGCCACAATGTTGACTTCATAAAAAAACAAGGGCTTGAGTGCAAAGAGGAAAGACACAGTGAGTTTGTCTCTCCAACTATCTCTGAATTATTTCATGTAGGACCAATTCCTACCTTTTCGGTAACCAAGTGTCCCGAGGCTCTGAAGCATCCAGTTTGGGATATCAAGTATCTGAGAAAGGAAAAAATTCTCAATTAGTAATGACTAAAGAAAATGATTTAGTCTATACAAGATGATGACACAACCAGCTTTACTGTGGTTAGTTATTGCCTTTCAGACTGAATTTTAGTTTGTATGCTATGAAGCTCTTAAAAATTACTTTTGTATATCTCTACACAGATGTGAACACCTTAGTGAGAAAAAACAACAGGTCTGTTCAAGTTCTTTGGCATTTTACCTTCAGCATCATCTGATTTGTTTTTTCCTTCTCTTCTTCCCATGCCATTGACCTCAAGTCTTTCATAAGCAGATGATTCTCCCATGCAAAAGTCAGCCGCCAGGGATTCTGGTACAGCTAAGAATTTAAGACAAACGCGGGTTATTATAAACCAAGGTACATCCCAGGGACGTCAGCTGTATATTATTGTGTTTCTGGGCCTTGCAGGACTCATTCTTTTCAAGTGTCTCTGTTCTACCATTATCATGCAATAATAAGTAAAAGTCTGATCACTTAAATTCACAAAAAAAGGTAAGGACACCAAACATTGTGGTAGCTATAGGACCTATATCAGTACTTGAATGTGTGATATAAAACTAAAAACAATAAGCGAACATACACATGTAATTTGCAATTCCTCACACACACTCGAGTGGTACTGCTGGCATCCACACACGGCTGCACTGGTGTCACAATAATGAACACAAACTACATAAATAACTTAAAACTCACCACTGTGTTTATGACATGTTTCCGAGAGTCAAAGTGTTGTTTGACAAAGGACTCGGAGAAACAGTCCTCACAAGCAAAGCATATATAAAGAGGTTCGTTCTGAACCTGAGTGCTGACCAAGGTCACAACCAGGGGCACACCTAAACAAATAAACAAAACAAAATAAGAATGGACATTTTTCAGTTTAACGCCTTACAAAAACACGATGATAACAAGTGGGTCCGCTCACCAATAACTGGGTGATTTCGCCTCAAGCTCTCGATGAGGTACTTGTATAAGCCCAGACTGGGTTTCCATTCTAATGTTCAAAAGGAAAGAGGGTTAAGAGAATAAGAAGAAAAATACCAAAATCATTTTTCTTAAATTAGGGCAGATGGGAACACCAACTCAAACTTAAAATGTGCCTAAAACACAGAAAAAACTTTTCCAAGATGGATGCAGGGCAATCTTTGGAAATTGTAATACCATCATTCATTGTGGGCTGCGGTTAGCACTGCCGCCTCACAGCAAGAGGGCCGCAGGTTCAAACCCGGCTTAGGGCCCTTCTGTGTGGAGTTTGTATGTTTGTATGTGGGTTTTCTCCGGGTTCTCCGGTTTCCGCCCACAGTCCAAAGACATGCAGGTTAATTGTTGACTCTAAATTGCCCGTAGGTGTGAATGTGAGAGTGAATGGTTGTCTGTCTCTATGTGTCAGCCCTGTGATAGTCTGGCAACCTGTCCAGGGTGTACCCCGCCTTCGCCCAATGTCGGCTGGGATTGGCTCCAGCCCCCCTCTGAATAAGATAAGCGGCTACGGATAATGGAAGGATGGATCAATCATTGGAAAGAAAATGTATAAAATGCGGAGACTATATTCATGAGTAATGTTCGGATACAAAGCTCACCGTGTGAAGCTAAATCAGTTCCATGATATAACAAAATGTATTAATATGGTATGATATTTTTTTAAACTAATCAAAGTGTTGCTGCACGTTGTAACAGAAGGAAAAAGGTGGACCTGTTTGGTCATAACCATCAGGATTTGTAAGAAAGGGAGGAAATAATCTTATTTAAATGAGTTTAACAATTATACACAATCTGGTGTATATAATATGAGAAATGAGAGAAAAGTGAATGGTACCTCCACCACGGGATTCCTTCAACATCTGGAGAAGAACATTAGGGATAGTATGTAATGTCATATTTTGTAGCATATCATGAATAATCACAAAGACTTTCTGTATGAAGCTATGAAAATGTTGACATACCTGTTTGTGTTCCCACGTTGACACATGTCTACAATAATGAGGCATATTGCTAAAGCTCTTACTGCAGTTCTGCCACCAGCGAGAAACAAACGAAAAGTTAAAAAGAGTTCACTCTATTAAACACCAAACTCCCAAAAACCTAGATAGTATTAGGTACAGTAATTATATCCAGGTTATTATAGTACAATTTATAACTGTGATATTTTTTTACCTGACAGCGTAGTTTGTAACATATGGTGTGGAGGTCTACAAAGAAAAAACAAGGTAAAATTGAGTTGCTAATTCAATTTTGTTAATTGTAAAAACATTCTAAATAGTATTTTTTTTAAAAAAGAAAAAGAAATTGAAAACATTGTATTTTCTTTTCTAGAATTTATCAGATGTCTGGCTACTTTTTCATTTTAACAGTTAAATTAAAATTAAAAACACTGGATGCTAATTGGCATTTTACACAGCAGACATTTCACATTATAACAAGCAGTTTAAGATCAACAGCCTCAACCAGTTGGTCCAATGGTAGTTTACACTGATATAATAATACATACCCAGGGACGTGGTCAAGTCCGGGCTAGAGCTGGCCGGGTTGGAGCTGGCCAGGTCGGAGCTGGCCTTAGAGCCGGCCGGGTTAGAGCTGGCCTTAGAGCTGGCTGGGTTGGAGCTGGCCGGGTTGGAGCTGGCCGGTTTAGAGCTGGCCAGGTTGGAGCTGGCTGGGTTGGAGCTGGCCAGGTTGGAGCTGGCTGGGTTGGAGCTGGCCGGTTTAGAGCTGGCTGGGCTAGAGCTGGCCAGGTTGGAGCTGACCGAGCAAGAGCCCATTTTCCCTCGTTGGCTGCACTGCCCTTCTGGAGGGGAAAAAAAACGTTCAATTTTTACTATTTTGGTTGCAAACTGTAAATACAGGTAGCCCTTATAATTGCTAAAGTTAGACCAAATTAAATCACCATTGATTGGAATTTGGTGGTCAAAGGTCACTGTGACCTCACAAAACATGTTTTTGGCCATAACTCAAGAATTTATGCGATTATGACAATTTTACACAAATGTCCGATAGGATAAAATGATAAAGTGACGACATTTTGGACAGACATGGATGGAAACTTGACTGGTTGGCGGAGGCAACCATGAGGCGGTAATTCTAGTGTTATTTATGTATTAATTTTTCTTAAAAAGGTAATTATTATATATACGCAAGCCACTCTATATGCAGGTAGACTCCTTTTGTTTCCGTGTTGGGTAGGGGAGGGGGTGGGGAGTTTGAAATATAATGTATCATTCTGTATGTCATCTTGGTATGACTGATGTGTTTATTATAAAATAAAAATTGCAAGTCATAAAAAAATACATACCCAACTTGTTCCCTGGTGTGACGTTTGTAATCAAGCTGCTCTCATTGTTTTCCTTTCTGATGGATTCCAGCTCCTCCAAAGCTACAAGTCACCACAGGCTCAATTAGTAAAACTTCATCTGGGTTCCACTGAAGTTCATTCAGAGTAATGCAACACATATTGATGCGTGAAAAATAAATACCAACCTTTTGCATAACAAGTGAAATTCACTGATGTGAATTTGGCAGGCTCCAGGCGCACTTGCTGTAACAGAAAGTCATACAGTTTCACATCAATACAAACAAAAGCAAACATTTGGGAAACCTGCACTAGTGACTTTGTAAACTATATTACCTTCATATCAGCGTTTGCAGTACCATGGATTTTCTCAGTCTGCTTTGCTAAATCAAGCATCTTGGCAGCAAATAACTTGGTGTATTCCCTGTAGGATTCTCTTGCCAACAAAGTAGACGGGTGCCACACTCTCTGTACAGATTAAAACTGATGTGAATTACACAAATACCACCCAAGAAGACAAACAATACTGATTTCAGGTGTTGAGGATTCATTACTCAACTTGACATCAAAACACAAACAACTATATTTAGGGTAGATAATGCAGCAAATTCGGGAGTCAATACTTAATAATAAACCAGATCTGGCAAGTGATTCTTGATGCCTCTGTGTAGCTGGTTGAATCTAATGCTGTTCTGCTTCAATGTTTCTGACATCCTGGAGCATGTGGTGGAAATTCCCTTAGCAACACAAAACACTGATGGGTTGAAGATTAAAAATATATGGTATACGCAAATTTGTTTTAACGCCACTAATTTCTTTAAGGCATTAACGCAACTTGCGAATTTTAGGTTGTTGCGGGCTCAGTTTTAAAGCTAGAGTGAAGATATTCATATTAAACTAGAAAAGCTAATGAATCCATTGGTACCAACCATGTCATACTAGCTTGTCAAACTTATGCTAAATATAAAATGGGTTCTATGGGTACCCACGAGTCTCCCCTTTACAGACATGCCCCCTCTATGATAATCACATGCAGTTTGGGGAAAGTCAGCACACTGACAGCTGTTGTTGCCTGTTGGGCTTGAGTTTACCATGTTGTGATTTGATCATATTTTTTATGCTAAATGCTGTACCTGTGAGGGTATCTGGACAATATTTGTCATTGTTTTGTGTTGTTAATTGATTTCCAATAGTAAAATATAATATTGTAGATAGTTGACCAAAGGAAAAGGTTTTCTTTGCCTTGGAGAAAAGTATATAATCTGTGTATTATCTTCCTTTGGGGAGACATTCCTCTTTGACTTCTGGTGTCTTGTGTTAAGGTATTATATCTCCTAGTTGCTATTATATTCTTTAACTTATACATCAGTGTTTTGTGTGTTTATTCAAAATGTTTTAAGTGATACAGGCATATACTCTTCATAGCTACTTACAAAGTAACAAAAGATGTGGTCGAAGCTCAGGACATGTTTGATGATCGTGCGGGTGGGCAAAGTCAGGTGGCAGAGCGTGCAGAGGTAGTATCTCCTCTCAGTCTGCCCGACACAAATGCATTCAACAAGGTGCTGCAGGCCTATAAGACCACGATCAGAGAAGAGAGAAAGGGGGAAGAAGTTCAAAAAGAAAGCTGAGCAAGGCCAACAATTTAGTTAACTTTCCAGTGTGAGCATGAATTGTGAATTTCATCTCATCTCTGTGTTTTTTTTTTTTTTAAGCCTTTTCCAGAAAACGGAATACGCCAGCTTTAAGGAAACCATCTTCTTCCATTAAGGAAAATGTCATTACCAACTGAATTTTGCATCCAAAAAAATTGCATTTTGTGAGACATTTACTAACCAAGAAGTGGATGTTCCCTGTTGCTGTCTCTTTGGTATGTTTGTATCATTGTCTTCTTTGGCTTAACTAGAGGGGAAAAGATTGCAGCGATGAAGCATGGACTAAAGGATACTAAGAAAGAGTACATATAACATATGCAGATATACAGTATATTGAGAGATCAGTATCACCACAAGATCCATTAATAGCTGTTGTGGAGCTTTGGCCCATATCACATGCTTTAGTTATCCCAGCTGTCACTGAATTGTAGATGTTCAAATTTGCACTGAAATGTGGATCATTTGAAACGATTGAAAGTTCCAGAACAGCTACTAAATGGACCTTGTGGTGAGACTGTTTTCTTGATTGCTGTAGCAGGGTGGAGTGCTTATTACAAGAAGGAGAAACAAAGGGTTGCTGCTTTGTTTATATGTAACAGACTGATAAAGCCCTCCTTGAGTCCTGACGGATCCTTCTGCAAAAATAAGAGTCCTGAGAGAAATGTGCACATACCTTCAAGCTGCTTGACAAGCTTGGTCTTTTCCCTGAGAATGTCCATCACTGGGGAGTAGGATGGGATCATTTTTATTAACATACAATTTAATACAATTCTAAAACAATTATTACATAAAGAAATCCTGAACTCATATACCTTCAGAGTAGGTACATGATTTAAGCTGTGTCAACAGATTTCCAGGTAAATTCAACATCTGCAAAGAGAAAATGTGGTGAAAACACATGACATCCTCCATAATTTAAAAAAGACTTTCAACCCACCAAAACAAATATTGCAACTCAGTCTGTTTACATGGCAGCGCCATGTAACCATAAAACAACATGTTAGCACGTTGCCTATTTACACTTCCTGCAGTTACGGAGCAACATTAGCTTTCATTTGGAGTCGTGTTTATGTCCAACTGATAAATGTCCAATATTGGGTTCCTTTTAGCTCCGTTTTGTTCTCCACCAACTACTGAAGGAAATATCTGTCTCTTTAGATGCTAAATGCGCCACTATGCTCCCCAGCTAGTCGCTAACTTTGTCTGTGTGCTGCCTGGTGCTAAATAGGTAGTGCACACTGAGTTTTTAGAGCTTTTTCACCGAGCAAATCTGCCTACTGCGGCAAAAAAACGTCACTATGAGAGCGGTGAGACTAAACAAAAACGATAAAATTGTGGGCTGGAAAACAAAACAATGAGCTGAATTACAAAATGAAGTTCCACAGAGCTGAGGGGAACCGCAGAGTTGGGTGATAAGTCTTCGTGGGATTTCACTTCGAGCGACCCCTTTCACATACAAAGAGTTATGCGATGTTGATATAAAATTATTGAATATAGCTGCTTTAACATTTCAATATACATTTAAAATTTAAGATTGCAGGCCTCCTGGTACAAACCTGTAGTTGACTGCGCCCCTTTTCTTTTCCTTCCTGTGTGACCTCAGGCCTCAGAATGTGTCTCATATCCCCGCTGGGGATCCAGGAGAAACTCAGTGCATTGGGGTTTGTGTGGTTCTAAAATACAAAATACAATTGAAATTGTGCTTCCAAATTTTTAAACATTGGTTCATTTTTATGATGTTCCGCACTTACAAAGTAGTTGCTGCAGTGGTCGATAGAAGAGAGGTGGGATATAATCTTTTCAGTATTAATCTTTTCCTCACAGACATGGCACAGGTAAAACGATCCATATTTCTCTCGACTGAAACACATAGACAAGCCTGGAAGAAAGTACATTTAAAATAGAGGAATTACTTCAAACATAATCTTTTACACATTCCTCAGCAGTACTATACATTGTCTCACAGCTTTACATTTGTTTTAATGAGAATGACCCTACAAATCCATGACCATTATTGCTTTTAGCTACAAATAATGCAAATTTTTTAGCCACCAAAACATGTATTTTTGAAGTTAAATATTTAGAGGTCGTGAAAACAAGCACAGAATATAAATAAACAATTATACAAATGTGTCCCTTTCCCCTTCAGCTACGATGAGGTATATAATCCTGTGTCAGCATTGATTTCTAGTTTGTTAAATTAAAGAGCTCTAAGGTAAAATACAATATAATTATGTTGTTGCATTAACATAGAACTCAAGGCTCAGTTAGACTAAAACTGACTAAGCTGAAATTTACATGCCATGTCTCATCATATTGCTATGAATCATTCTAACTCTGCTACAGTGGAGGCCAGGAGTGGTTTGTCTCCTGTTGGGATGCATGAGAGGAAAAAGGTCAACTACCAACCAACTTAAAGACTTTACTAACCTATGATGGGTTGTCTGACCTGACGAAGTTTGGTTGGCTGATTGATCAACGTAATGGAGGGAATGGCAACTGTAGAGTAGACAGATAACAATGGAAGAAAAGATGATTACACTTGAGCTGCTCAGGACAGCCCACGTTACTTCAATCTGAAACTGCAAATAAACAGGTACAGTGATGCGCATTGGTAATATGACAGTGACATTCAGATTTGTTAATAACTCACTGCGTTGCGTGCATTGTTATCTGAATCATCTCAGTCTAAACAATAGGCTAAAGGTTTCAGTATGCTTAAACTAAGTTATACATTGTGTTGTCTGACTATATCTAAAGGGTTTACAGCTGTTCCAAATGGCCACACTTGAAGGTGGGGCAAAAAACTCTGAAATGTCCAAATATCGCATAAAAAAAATATGTTTTTACACTTGGCTGAGTTGGAAAAGTCAGTGCATTGAAAAGAAATGTGACATAGTGCAATGGATACAGACTACGCTTATAAATCATATGAAGCATGTGAGCATCGCGGACTGCAGATGAAAATGAGCTTGCATGGCTAAATCTGGCACATTTACATGATGGCTCATGTTAATTAATGTGCACTGTCCCTTCTTAAATAAAATAAACACAAACAAACATGAGACTTAAATGTCCACTGATCTGTGTTGTAATGAGGAGACTGTAACCTTCCTCAAGTTAATATATGAAACTAACAGAAATACCATATTTCCATTACGTTTTCTACATTGTTTTCAATATTTTGAGGATTGACTGGTGCTCTTTAAATTACGTCATCTTGTTGTGTCCTCTTCTTCTGCAATGAACCAACTCCGCATAACAGTAGTGAATGGAAACCCATTTAATTTACATTTTCTTTTGCAGATTTTCAGGAAATGTCTTAATCTGGATGTACTTAGCTCCACCCTCTCGTGTCACATCTAGTTGCAAAAAACCTAGATGGCGACGGACAAAAATCAAGATGGGGACGGCCAAAATGCCGAACTCAAGGCTTCAAAACAGCAGTCCAGAAACCAATGGGTGATGTCATGGCTACTACGTCCACTTCTTATATATGGTTAGGTGTCAAGGATACACAGTCACACTGAATATAAACAGGAACTTTGATTACAATCACCAAACAAGAAGAGGCAAGCTTACCATGACCGTTGACAATATCTAAAAAGAGGTGAACAAATAAGAAAAAAAAGATTAAGTAACTGGACATAAAATCTGAGTAACGCATTTTCTCATGCAGGTGAATTAAATGTACCATGAAAGTTTGGGTTTTAAAAAAAAATGCATTACCTTGCTGGAAGACGTCTACCATTTTCTGTCAGTAAAGAACAGAGGAAACATGCAGAGGTGGTTTATCATTATGCAAATGTAGAAACAGGACTATGGGGATCGCCTCATGATATAGGATTACAGTTAACTGGAATACTGCACTAACTGAGTCAAACACAGGACTGGTCTTTTCACTCCAATAGTCCAGGGCTTCCAGCTTTAACTCAACACAGTGACCCAGCTTACTTCTAATAATGTTCATGAGACAGTGTGGAAGTAAAACTTTTAGAACTTATAGAAATATGTTATTGATCACAAATGTATAAAATCATTGCTAAAAGTTATGTTGTAATCCCCAGCCTACAATACTGTCCACCTTCTGTGTGTGTGTCCCCGACCGGCCTTCACCCTACCCAGCTGCATGGCCATGGGACAAGTTGATAATAAGACAGTACGACCTTGTTTAAAACACCTGACACCAATAAAAATGACACCACTTTGGCAATATAACAAAAGGAGGAGCCTTGACTCTCAAGGTTCCCCGAAATCATATATAAGACTGTGTTTGCTGAACTTGTTTTTCAGTCTGTTTGCCGGCTCGGGTTGGGTTGTGTCTCTGTCTTGATAGAACACAATAAAACTCTGCTTTTTGCACCTAACTTGAGTATCTCCAGAGAGTTATTTGAGTATCCTGTGTTGACTTTTTGACATCCTGAACATTGATTTTTGTAGAAAGTTAATCCAGGTTTTCAAACATCATTTGGGCCAAGGCTAAATATTTTGCCACGACAAGAGATAAACATTTTGAAGTAGCCATCAACGCACCATTACATGTTGAAATCAGGTGGTTAGCACTCTTTGCCCAGGCTGCACCTTTCATTATGTCAAATTGTTGTGTTAAAATGCTCACATGCTTGTAAGATGTCAAATGCGTTGAATAATAACCTAGGAGTGATTGTTGTGAAACATAAGGATTACTATGTAAAGGTAAAAGCCTGGAGAAGTACTTCTGCTCCTGTGTGTCTGTGTAAAAGTATCCAATTTCGCACAACACTGCATGATAACTGTTGCAAGAAATAAAAAGGCGGGGGGAGCGAGCAGATGTTGCACCCACAATGAAAGTGGCAGAAAGTTCCTAGATAAAGACAACAACTGCGTTTCCTGCCTGATAACAGCGGCAGGTGGTGAAATTTGTGACGTGTGTTTCCCCTGCAGCCCACGGACATGCAGTTGAGGTGAAATGGAAACTCTAAAGTGCCTGTGCATATGCCATCACCAGTTGAAGGGTTCACAGTAGCCAACAGGAAAACTGCTTCATCGCTCAAACCTTTGTGTTTATTTTAGTTGGTAAACAGTTCAGAGGGAATTTTGTGCCAACCAGGTTGAGTGTACATGAAGTTTAATGCCCACCTTTTGATGTGCACTTGAGTACACATGTCTCTTGAAATCACAGATCCTGTTAAATGTGGAGAGGCAGACCTACAAGAAGAAGAAAAAACGTAAAGGAGTCATCAGCAACATGAAATAAAAGAAGGGACATTTGCTCACATGAGACAAGATTTGTGGATAGTATTTATCCACAGATGTTGTTCCAGTCCTCACTTCATGGTAGAGGTTTGTTTTATGGTCCAGTACATCAAGAAACCTCCAATAGCCTTAGATTACACTTTAATTTATTATTGTTTTGTTGTTTAGGAAACTCAAGGTCCAGTGAAACAGCAGGCACATCACAGCATGGGGATAGAGAACGTGGTGTGGAAGGCAGGTTGGTTGTACTATTTGACAGTTTGATCTACCCTGCATCTCCTCAAAAGCTGAAATTTGCATTTTTTACTTTCAATACTGCGACAAAAGAACACAGCTGTGTTGCAACATCCCCCCGTCTGAACTAGGGAATTATAGATACCAACACCCAGTATTAAACGGGCACCGGTGCTAAATTATCAAAGACTGTAGTATTGATAAGCTCCAACGTTATCGGTTCTTTTAATTGTACTATTAAATGTTATGGTGCAATTTATTATCACGCTGCAGCGTTACACTGGCTTTGCTTTTTCCCACTGAACCAAACAACGGTGGCATATTCTGCTGGAGTTCTGACTGCAGGTCGCTGCCGAAGGCCGCGCTAGAGTCACCGTGTCAGTACTCCTGCTTGCTTCTCCAAGCTGGGGGCGTGCCAACCGTCATCTACTGTAGGTAATACACTGACTATGGATAAGTACCTCATACAACCCCACTTCAAAACACCCGACCTATACCTTTAAAATTAAAGTCATTAAAAGGGGCACTGCACCAATTTTGGGAAAACAGCAGTCTAATGTCTTCTATGGAGCTTTTTAAAGTAAAAAAAAATAATCCTGATGATATTGTAGAGGGAAAAATGATCATTTAGTGTATAACCTTTGTATTAAGTCTGATTCTCTGTGTTATACTGTTTTGTAGAAAGCATGACTGGCTCCCTTTCCGCTGAACTATACTCGAACCCCTGATACTATAAATGAACTGTCCTTTTTCATATGGCTCCCTTTCTGCTGAACTATACTCGAACCCCTGATATAAATGAACTGTCCTTTTTCATACAATGCCTGATCTGTATAAATGATGTAAGGATGAAATATAGTCTAGCCTGCACATTAACTCTTCTCTTTTATGTCTGAGACAAGAGTGTGCCTTCATTTAGGGAAATTCCCTAATAAGAGTGTGCCTTCATTTGGGAAATTCCTTTATTAATCAAGTGCATTGAATGTAACCATTGACTCTTTGTTCTTATGCATATAAAAACCCTGGTGAGGATGCACTCGGCATCGATTCCTCGGCAGTCGCTGACTGTCACTTTGTTGGTTTCGATCCTTTTGCGCAAAAGCTAAATAAATATACAAAGATAAATTTCTCTTTGTTGGTCTCCCTTATTCGGTCAATTTCCGCCACAGATATCATCAGGATTAATCAAAGACGCCATTGAGTATCATTATGGGAATTGTAGGATCCAGCGTTTTTGTAGATTGACCCATACTAGAGACTAATGATAATATAAATCCTTGTATTCTGTATATTTGATTCTTGCCTATGAAAGATGTTCAGGTTGCTCGAGGTCAGAATAACAAATAAGTGAGGAGCCGGCAGGTCGAAACCAGTTATCTCTGAGAATATTAGGGAGACGTCCGTTTGTTTCTTTTTCAAGGTTAGATACACTCCTTGCACAACAACACCCACGCCTGTTCAGAATATTTTCATTAGGGTCAGCAGACTGGCCGTTGCACGTTCCAGTCCTGTGAGAAAAGGTGAGGACATGAGACACTCCTCCTCCTTGACAGGTTAGAGCCAATT